>JAWWQZ010000111.1:0-240997 GCA_033815515.1 Cryptocheilus praepositus | reverse complement strand
AACGCGATTTCGGCACATCTGAGGGCCGAAAACGCGATATCGGCCAATTTTCGATCTGTCAGCAGATTCGGTTTCTGGGCAGTTTACATGTCGAACTGCACGGTAGAAACGATAAAACAGCTCCACCGTGCAGTTTTCATACCGAGTCACCGTCCACTGGGCTCAGCGAGAAAACGCGATTTCGGCGCTTCTGAGGGCCGAAAACGCGATATCGGCCGATTTGCGATCTGTCAGCAGATTCGTTTTCTGGGCAGTTTACATGTCGAACTGCACGGTAGAAACGATAAAACAGCTCCTCCGTGCAGTTTTCATACCGAGTCACCGTCCACTAGGCTCAGCGAGAAAAACGATAAAACAGCTCCTCCGTGCAGTTTTCGTACCGAGTCACCGTCCACTGGGCTCAGCGAGAAAACGCGATTTCGGCGCTTCTGAGGGCCGAAAACGCGATATCGGCCGATTTGCGATCTGTCAGCAGATTCGGTTTCTGGGCAGTTTACATGTCGAAATGCACGGTAGAAACGATAAAACAGCTCCTCCGTGCAGTTTTCGTACCAGAGTCACCGTCCACTGGGCTCAGCGAGAAAACGCGATTTCGGCGCTTCTGAGGGCCGAAAACGCGATATCGGCCGATTTGCGATCTGTCAGCAGATTCGGTTTCTGGGCAGTTTACATGTCGAACTGCACGGTAGAAACGATAAAACAGCTCCTCCGTGCAGTTTTCATACCGAGTCACCGTCCACTCGGCTCAGCGAGAAAACGCGATTTCGGCACTTCTGAGGGCCGAAAACGCGATATCGGCCGATTTTCGATCTGTCAGCAGATTCGGTTTCTGGGCAGTTTACATGTCGAACTGCACGGTAGAAACGATAAAACAGCTCCTCCGTGCAGTTTTCATACCGAGTCACCGTCCACTGGGCTCCGCGAGAAAACGCGATTTCGGCACTTCTGAGGGCCGAAAACGCGATATCGGCCGATTTTCGATCTGTCAGCCGATTCGGTTTCTGGGCAGTTTACATATCGAACTGCACGGTAGAAACGATAAAACAGCTCCTCCGTGCAGTTTTCATACCGAGTCACCGTCCACTCGGCTCAGCGAGAAAACGCGATTTCGGCGCTTCTGAGGGCCGAAAACGCGATATCGGCCGATTTTCGATCTGTCAGCAGATTCGGTTTCTGGGCAGTTTACATGTCGAACTGCACGGTAGAAACGATAAAACAGCTCCTCCGTGCAGTTTTCATACCGAGTCACCGTCCACTGGGCTCAGCGAGAAAACGCGATTTCGGCGCTTCTGAGGGCCGAAAACGCGATATCGACCGATTTGCGATCTGTCAGCAGATTCGGTTTCTGGGCAGTTTACATGTCGAACTGCACGGTAGAAACGATAAAACAGCTCCTCCGTGCAGTTTTCATACCGGAACACCGTCCACTCGGCTCAGCGAGAAAACGCGATTTCGGCGCTTCTGAGGCCGAAAACGCGATATCGGCCGATTTGCGATCTGTCAGCAGATTCGGTTTCTGGGCAGTTTACATGTCGAACTGCACGGTGGAAACGATAAAACAGCTCCTCCGTGCAGTTTTCATACCGAGTCACCGTCCACTCGGCTCAGCGAGAAAACGCGATTTCGGCACTTCTGAGGGCCGAAAACGCGATATCGGCCGATTTGCGATCTGTCAGCAGATTCGGTTTCTGGGCAGTTTACATGTCGAACTGCACGGTAGAAACGATAAAACAGCTCCTCCGTGCAGTTTTCATACCGAGTCACCGTCCACTGGGCTCAGCGAGAAAACGCGATTTCGGCGCTTCTGAGGGCCGAAAACGCGATATCGGCCGATTTTCGATCTGTCAGCAGATTCGGTTTCCGGGTCACCGTCCACTAGGCTCAGCGAGAAAACGCGATTTCGGCGCTTCTGAGGGCCGAAAACGCGATATCGGCCGATTTGCGATCTGTCAGCAGATTCGGTTTCTGGGCAGTTTACATGTCGAACTGCACGGTAGAAACGATAAAACAGCTCCTCCGTGCAGTTTTCATACCGAGTCACCGTCCACTGGGCTCAGCGAGAAAACGCGATTTCGGCGCTTCTGAGGGCCGAAAACGCGATATCGGCCGATTTGCGATCTGTCAGCAGATTCGGTTTCTGGGCAGTTTACATGTCGAACTGCACGGTAGAAACGATAAAACAGCTCCTCCGTGCAGTTTTCATACCGAGTCACCGTCCACTCGCTCAGCGAGAAAACGCGATTTCGGCGCTTCTGAGGGCCGAAAACGCGATATCGGCCGATTTGCGATCTGTCAGCAGATTCGGTTTCTGGGCAGTTTACATGTCGAACTGCACGGTAGAAACGATAAAACAGCTCCTCCGCGCAGTTTTCATACCGAGTCACCGTCCACTGGGCTCAGCGAGAAAACGCGATTTCGGCGCTTCTGAGGGCCGAAAACGCGATATCGGCCGATTTGCGATCTGTCAGCAGATTCGGTTTCTGGGCAGTTTTACATGTCGAACTGCACGGTAGAAACGATAAAGCAGCTCCTCCGTGCAGTTTTCATACCGAGTCACCGTCCACTGGGCTCAGCGAGAAAACGCGATTTCGGCGCTTCTGAGGGCCGAAAACGCGATATCCTACTATTTTATATCTGTCAGCAGATTCGGTTTCTGGGCAGTTTACATGTCGAACTGCACGGTAGAAACGATAAAACAGCTCCTCCATTCAGTTTTCATACCGAGTCACCGTCCACTAGGCTCAGCGAGAAAACGCGATTTCGGCGCTTCTGAGGGCCGAAAACGCGATATCGGCCGATTTGCGATCTGTCAACAGGTTCGGTTTCTGGGCAGTTTACATGTCGAACTGCACGGTAGAAACGATAAAACAGCTCCTCCGTGCAGTTTTCATACCGAGTCACCGTCCACTGGGCTCAGCGAGAAAACGCGATTTCGGCGCTTTGAGGGCCGAAAACGCGATATCGGCCGATTTGCGATCTGTCAGCAGATTCCGGTTTCTGGGCAGTTTACATGTCGAACTGCACGGTGAAAACGATAAAACAGCTCCTCCGTGCAGTTTTCATACCGAGTCACCGTCCACTGGGCTCAGCGAGAAACCGCGATTTCGGCGCTTCTGAGGGCCGAAAACGCGATATCGGCCGATTTTCGATCTGTCAGCGGATTCGGTTTCTGGGCAGTTTACATGTCGAACTGCACGGTAGAAACGATAAAACAGCTCCTCCGTGCAGTTTTCATGCCGAGTCACCGTCCACTGGGCTCAGCGAGAAAACGCGATTTCGGCGCTTCTGAGGGCCGAAAACGCGATATCGGCCGATTTGCGATCTGTCAGCAGATTCGGTTTCTGGGCAGTGTACATGTCGAACTGCACGGTAGAAACGATAAAACAGCTCCTCCGTGCAGTTTTCATACCGAGTCACCGTCCACTCGGCTCAGCGAGCGATTTCGGCACTTCTGAGGGCCGAAAACGCGATATCGGGCGATTTTCGATCTGTCACCAGATTCGGTTTCTGGGCAGTTTACATGTCGAACTGCACGGTAGAAACGATAAAACAGCTCCTCCGTGCAGTTTTCATACCGAGTCACCGTCCACTGTGCTCAGCGAGAAAACGCGATTTCGGCGCTTCTGAGGGCCGAAAACGCGATATCGGCAGATTTGCGATCTGTCAGCAGATTCGGTTTCTGGGCAGTTTACATGTCGAACTGCACGGTAGAAACGATAAAACAGCTCCTCCGTACAGTTTTCATACCGAGTCACCGTCCACTGGGCTCAGCGAGAAAACGCGATTTCGGCTTCTGAGGGCCGAAAACGCGATATCGGCCGATTTTCGATCTGTCAGCAGATTCGGTTTCTGGGCAGTTTACATGTCGAACTGCACGGTAGAAACGATAAAACAGCTCCTCCGTGCAGTTTTCATACCGAGTCACCGTCCACTGGGCTCAGCGAGAAAACGCGATTTCGGCGCTTCTGAGGGCCGAAAACGCGATATCGGCCGATTTGCGATCTGTCAGCAGATTCGGTTTCTGGGCAGTTTACATGTCGAACTGCACGGTAGAAACGATAAAACAGCTCCTCCGTGCAGTTTTCATACCGAGTCACCGTCCACTGGGCTCAGCGAGAAAAGTCCACTGGGCTCAGCGAGAAAACGCGATTTCGGCGCTTCTGAGGGCCGAAAACGCGATATCGGCCGATTTGCGATCTGTCAGCAGATTCGGTTTCTGGGCAGTTTACATGTCGAACTGCACGGTAGAAACGATAAAACAGCTCCTCCGTGCAGTCTTCATACCGAGTCACCGTCCACTGGGCTCAGCGAGAAAACGCGATTTCGGCGCTTCTGAGGGCCGAAAACGCGATATCGGCCGATTTGCGATCTGTCAGCAGATTCGGTTTCTGGGCAGTTTACATGTCGAACTGCACGGTAGAAACGATAAAACAGCTCCTCCGTGCAGTTTTCATACCGAGTCACCGTCCACTGGGCTCAGCGAGAAAACGCGATTTCGGCGCTTCTGAGGGCCGAAAACGCGATATCGGCCGATTTGCGATCTGTCAGCAGATTCGGTTTCTGGGCAGTTTACATGTCGAACTGCACGGTAGAAACGATAAAACAGCTCCTCCGTGCAGTTTTCATACCGAGTCACCGTCCACTGGGCTCAGCGAGAAAACGCGATTTCGGCGCTTCTGAGGGCCGAAAACGCGATATCGGCCGATTTGCGATCTGTCAGCAGATTCGGTTTCTGGGCAGTTTACATGTCGAACTGCACGGTAGAAACGATAAAACAGCTCCTCCGTGCAGTTTTCATACCGAGTCACCGTCCACTCGGCTCAGCGAGAAAACGCGATTTCGGCGCTTCTGAGGGCCGAAAACGCGATATCGGCCGATTTTCGATCTGTCAGCAGATTCGGTTTCTGGGCAGTTTACATGTCGAACTGCACGGTAGAAACGATAAAACAGCTCCTCCGTGCAGTTTTCATACCGAGTCACCGTCCACTGGGCTCAGCGAGAAAACGCGATTTCGGCGCTTCTGAGGGCCGAAAACGCGATATCGGCCGATTTGCGATCTGTCAGCAGATTCGGTTTCTGGGCAGTTTACATGTCGAACTGCACGGTAGAAACGATAAAACAGCTCCTCCGTGCAGTTTTCATACCGAGTCACCGTCCACTGGGCTCAGCGAGAAAACGCGATTTCGGCGCTTCTGAGGGCCGAAAACGCGATATCGGCCGATTTGCGATCTGTCAGCAGATTCGGTTTCTGGGCAGTTTACATGTCGAACTGCACGGTAGAAACGATAAAACAGCTCCTCCGTGCAGTTTTCATACCGAGTCACCGTCCACTGGCTCAGCGAGAAAACGCGATTTCGGCGCTTCTGAGGGCCGAAAACGCGATATCGGCCGATTTTCGATCTGTCAGCAGATTCGGTTTCTGGGCAGTTTACATGTCGAACTGCACGGTAGAAACGATAAAACAGCTCCTCCGTGCAGTTTTCATACCGAGTCACCGTCCACTGGGCTCAGCGAGAAAACGCGATTTCGGCGCTTCTGAGGGCCGAAAACGCGATATCGGCCGATTTTCGATCTGTCAGCAGATTCGGTTTCTGGGCAGTTTACATGTCGAACTGCACGGTAGAAACGATAAAACAGCTCCTCCGTGCAGTTTTCATACCGAGTCACCGTCCACTGGGCTCAGCGAGAAAACGCGATTTCGGCGCTTCTGAGGGCCGAAAACGCGATATCGGCCGATTTGCGATCTGTCAGCAGATTCGGTTTCTGGGCAGTTTACATGTCGAACTGCACGGTAGAAACGATAAAACAGCTCCTCCGTGCAGTTTTCATACCGAGTCACCGTCCACTGGGCTCAGCGAGAAAACGCGATTTCGGCGCTTCTGAGGGCCGAAAACGCGATATCGGCCGATTTTCGATCTGTCAGCAGATTCGGTTTCTGGGCAGTTTACATGTCGAACTGCACGGTAGAAACGATAAAACAGCTCCTCCGTGCAGTTTTCATACCGAGTCACCGTCCACTGGGCTCAGCGAGAAAACGCGATTTCGGCGCTTCTGAGGGCCGAAAACGCGATATCGGCCGATTTGCGATCTGTCAGCAGATTCGGTTTCTGGGCAGTTTACATGTCGAACTGCACGGTAGAAACGATAAAACAGCTCCTCCGTGCAGTTTTCATACCGAGTCACCGTCCACTGGGCTCAGCGAGAAAACGCGATTTCGGCGCTTCTGAGGGCCGAAAACGCGATATCGGCCGATTTGCGATCTGTCAGCAGATTCGGTTTCTGGGCAGTTTACATGTCGAACTGCACGGTAGAAACGATAAAACAGCTCCTCCGTGCAGTTTTCATACCGAGTCACCGTCCACTGGGCTCAGCGAGAAAACGCGATTTCGGCGCTTCTGAGGGCCGAAAACGCGATATCGGCCGATTTTCGATCTGTCAGCAGATTCGGTTTCTGGGCAGTTTACATGTCGAACTGCACGGTAGAAACGATAAAACAGCTCCTCCGTGCAGTTTTCATACCGAGTCACCGTCCACTGGGCTCAGCGAGAAAACGCGATTTCGGCGCTTCTGAGGGCCGAAAACGCGATATCGGCCGATTTGCGATCTGTCAGCAGATTCGGTTTCTGGGCAGTTTACATGTCGAACTGCACGGTAGAAACGATAAAACAGCTCCTCCGTGCAGTTTTCATACCGAGTCACCGTCCACTGGGCTCAGCGAGAAAACGCGATTTCGGCGCTTCTGAGGGCCGAAAACGCGATATCGGCCGATTTTCGATCTGTCAGCAGATTCGGTTTCTGGGCAGTTTACATGTCGAACTGCACGGTAGAAACGATAAAACAGCTCCTCCGTGCAGTTTTCATACCGAGTCACCGTCCACTGGGCTCAGCGAGAAAACGCGATTTCGGCGCTTCTGAGGGCCGAAAACGCGATATCGGCCGATTTTCGATCTGTCAGCAGATTCGGTTTCTGGGCAGTTTACATGTCGAACTGCACGGTAGAAACGATAAAACAGCTCCTCCGTGCAGTTTTCATACCGAGTCACCGTCCACTGGGCTCAGCGAGAAAACGCGATTTCGGCGCTTCTGAGGGCCGAAAACGCGATATCGGCCGATTTGCGATCTGTCAGCAGATTCGGTTTCTGGGCAGTTTACATGTCGAACTGCACGGTAGAAACGATAAAACAGCTCCTCCGTGCAGTTTTCATACCGAGTCACCGTCCACTGGGCTCAGCGAGAAAACGCGATTTCGGCGCTTCTGAGGGCCGAAAACGCGATATCGGCCGATTTGCGATCTGTCAGCAGATTCGGTTTCTGGGCAGTTTACATGTCGAACTGCACGGTAGAAACGATAAAACAGCTCCTCCGTGCAGTTTTCATACCGAGTCACCGTCCACTGGGCTCAGCGAGAAAACGCGATTTCGGCGCTTCTGAGGGCCGAAAACGCGATATCGGCCGATTTGCGATCTGTCAGCAGATTCGGTTTCTGGGCAGTTTACATGTCGAACTGCACGGTAGAAACGATAAAACAGCTCCTCCGTGCAGTTTTCATACCGAGTCACCGTCCACTGGGCTCAGCGAGAAAACGCGATTTCGGCGCTTCTGAGGGCCGAAAACGCGATATCGGCCGATTTTCGATCTGTCAGCAGATTCGGTTTCTGGGCAGTTTACATGTCGAACTGCACGGTAGAAACGATAAAACAGCTCCTCCGTGCAGTTTTCATACCGAGTCACCGTCCACTGGGCTCAGCGAGAAAACGCGATTTCGGCGCTTCTGAGGGCCGAAAACGCGATATCGGCCGATTTGCGATCTGTCAGCAGATTCGGTTTCTGGGCAGTTTACATGTCGAACTGCACGGTAGAAACGATAAAACAGCTCCTCCGTGCAGTTTTCATACCGAGTCACCGTCCACATGGCTCAGCGAGAAAACGCGATTTCGGCGCTTCTGAGGGCCGAAAACGCGATATCGGCCGATTTTCGATCTGTCAGCAGATTCGGTTTCTGGGCAGTTTACATGTCGAACTGCACGGTAGAAACGATAAAACAGCTCCTCCGTGCAGTTTTCATACCGAGTCACCGTCCACTGGGCTCAGCGAGAAAACGCGATTTCGGCGCTTCTGAGGGCCGAAAACGCGATATCGGCCGATTTGCGATCTGTCAGCAGATTCGGTTTCTGGGCAGTTTACATGTCGAACTGCACGGTAGAAACGATAAAACAGCTCCTCCGTGCAGTTTTCATACCGAGTCACCGTCCACTGGGCTCAGCGAGAAAACGCGATTTCGGCGCTTCTGAGGGCCGAAAACGCGATATCGGCCGATTTGCGATCTGTCAGCAGATTCGGTTTCTGGGCAGTTTACATGTCGAACTGCACGGTAGAAACGATAAAACAGCTCCTCCGTGCAGTTTTCATACCGAGTCACCGTCCACTGGGCTCAGCGAGAAAACGCGATTTCGGCGCTTCTGAGGGCCGAAAACGCGATATCGGCCGATTTTCGATCTGTCAGCAGATTCGGTTTCTGGGCAGTTTACATGTCGAACTGCACGGTAGAAACGATAAAACAGCTCCTCCGTGCAGTTTTCATACCGAGTCACCGTCCACTGGGCTCAGCGAGAAAACGCGATTTCGGCGCTTCTGAGGGCCGAAAACGCGATATCGGCCGATTTGCGATCTGTCAGCAGATTCGGTTTCTGGGCAGTTTACATGTCGAACTGCACGGTAGAAACGATAAAACAGCTCCTCCGTGCAGTTTTCATACCGAGTCACCGTCCACTGGGCTCAGCGAGAAAACGCGATTTCGGCGCTTCTGAGGGCCGAAAACGCGATATCGGCCGATTTGCGATCTGTCAGCAGATTCGGTTTCTGGGCAGTTTACATGTCGAACTGCACGGTAGAAACGATAAAACAGCTCCTCCGTGCAGTTTTCATACCGAGTCACCGTCCACTGGGCTCAGCGAGAAAACGCGATTTCGGCGCTTCTGAGGGCCGAAAACGCGATATCGGCCGATTTTCGATCTGTCAGCAGATTCGGTTTCTGGGCAGTTTACATGTCGAACTGCACGGTAGAAACGATAAAACAGCTCCTCCGTGCAGTTTTCATACCGAGTCACCGTCCACTGGGCTCAGCGAGAAAACGCGATTTCGGCGCTTCTGAGGGCCGAAAACGCGATATCGGCCGATTTGCGATCTGTCAGCAGATTCGGTTTCTGGGCAGTTTACATGTCGAACTGCACGGTAGAAACGATAAAACAGCTCCTCCGTGCAGTTTTCATACCGAGTCACCGTCCACTGGGCTCAGCGAGAAAACGCGATTTCGGCGCTTCTGAGGGCCGAAAACGCGATATCGGCCGATTTTCGATCTGTCAGCAGATTCGGTTTCTGGGCAGTTTACATGTCGAACTGCACGGTAGAAACGATAAAACAGCTCCTCCGTGCAGTTTTCATACCGAGTCACCGTCCACTGGGCTCAGCGAGAAAACGCGATTTCGGCGCTTCTGAGGGCCGAAAACGCGATATCGGCCGATTTGCGATCTGTCAGCAGATTCGGTTTCTGGGCAGTTTACATGTCGAACTGCACGGTAGAAACGATAAAACAGCTCCTCCGTGCAGTTTTCATACCGAGTCACCGTCCACTGGGCTCAGCGAGAAAACGCGATTTCGGCGCTTCTGAGGGCCGAAAACGCGATATCGGCCGATTTTCGATCTGTCAGCAGATTCGGTTTCTGGGCAGTTTACATGTCGAACTGCACGGTAGAAACGATAAAACAGCTCCTCCGTGCAGTTTTCATACCGAGTCACCGTCCACTGGGCTCAGCGAGAAAACGCGATTTCGGCGCTTCTGAGGGCCGAAAACGCGATATCGGCCGATTTGCGATCTGTCAGCAGATTCGGTTTCTGGGCAGTTTACATGTCGAACTGCACGGTAGAAACGATAAAACAGCTCCTCCGTGCAGTTTTCATACCGAGTCACCGTCCACTGGGCTCAGCGAGAAAACGCGATTTCGGCGCTTCTGAGGGCCGAAAACGCGATATCGGCCGATTTGCGATCTGTCAGCAGATTCGGTTTCTGGGCAGTTTACATGTCGAACTGCACGGTAGAAACGATAAAACAGCTCCTCCGTGCAGTTTTCATACCGAGTCACCGTCCACTGGGCTCAGCGAGAAAACGCGATTTCGGCGCTTCTGAGGGCCGAAAACGCGATATCGGCCGATTTGCGATCTGTCAGCAGATTCGGTTTCTGGGCAGTTTACATGTCGAACTGCACGGTAGAAACGATAAAACAGCTCCTCCGTGCAGTTTTCATACCGAGTCACCGTCCACTGGGCTCCGAGAAAACGCGATTTCGGCGCTTCTGAGGGCCGAAAACGCGATATCGGCCGATTTTCGATCTGTCAGCAGATTCGGTTTCTGGGCAGTTTACATGTCGAACTGCACGGTAGAAACGATAAAACAGCTCCTCCGTGCAGTTTTCATACCGAGTCACCGTCCACTGGGCTCAGCGAGAAAACGCGATTTCGGCGCTTCTGAGGGCCGAAAACGCGATATCGGCCGATTTGCGATCTGTCAGCAGATTCGGTTTCTGGGCAGTTTACATGTCGAACTGCACGGTAGAAACGATAAAACAGCTCCTCCGTGCAGTTTTCATACCGAGTCACCGTCCACTGGGCTCAGCGAGAAAACGCGATTTCGGCGCTTCTGAGGGCCGAAAACGCGATATCGGCCGATTTTCGATCTGTCAGCAGATTCGGTTTCTGGGCAGTTTACATGTCGAACTGCACGGTAGAAACGATAAAACAGCTCCTCCGTGCAGTTTTCATACCGAGTCACCGTCCACTGGGCTCAGCGAGAAAACGCGATTTCGGCGCTTCTGAGGGCCGAAAACGCGATATCGGCCGATTTGCGATCTGTCAGCAGATTCGGTTTCTGGGCAGTTTACATGTCGAACTGCACGGTAGAAACGATAAAACAGCTCCTCCGTGCAGTTTTCATACCGAGTCACCGTCCACTGGGCTCAGCGAGAAAACGCGATTTCGGCGCTTCTGAGGGCCGAAAACGCGATATCGGCCGATTTTCGATCTGTCAGCAGATTCGGTTTCTGGGCAGTTTACATGTCGAACTGCACGGTAGAAACGATAAAACAGCTCCTCCGTGCAGTTTTCATACCGAGTCACCGTCCACTGGGCTCAGCGAGAAAACGCGATTTCGGCGCTTCTGAGGGCCGAAAACGCGATATCGGCCGATTTGCGATCTGTCAGCAGATTCGGTTTCTGGGCAGTTTACATGTCGAACTGCACGGTAGAAACGATAAAACAGCTCCTCGTGCAGTTTTCATACCGAGTCACCGTCCACTGGGCTCAGCGAGAAAACGCGATTTCGGCGCTTCTGAGGGCCGAAAACGCGATATCGGCCGATTTTCGATCTGTCAGCAGATTCGGTTTCTGGGCAGTTTACATGTCGAACTGCACGGTAGAAACGATAAAACAGCTCCTCCGTGCAGTTTTCATACCGAGTCACCGTCCACTGGGCTCAGCGAGAAAACGCGATTTCGGCGCTTCTGAGGGCCGAAAACGCGATATCGGCCGATTTGCGATCTGTCAGCAGATTCGGTTTCTGGGCAGTTTACATGTCGAACTGCACGGTAGAAACGATAAAACAGCTCCTCCGTGCAGTTTTCATACCGAGTCACCGTCCACTGGGCTCAGCGAGAAAACGCGATTTCGGCGCTTCTGAGGGCCGAAAACGCGATATCGGCCGATTTTCGATCTGTCAGCAGATTCGGTTTCTGGGCAGTTTACATGTCGAACTGCACGGTAGAAACGATAAAACAGCTCCTCCGTGCAGTTTTCATACCGAGTCACCGTCCACTGGGCTCAGCGAGAAAACGCGATTTCGGCGCTTCTGAGGGCCGAAAACGCGATATCGGCCGATTTGCGATCTGTCAGCAGATTCGGTTTCTGGGCAGTTTACATGTCGAACTGCACGGTAGAAACGATAAAACAGCTCCTCCGTGCAGTTTTCATACCGAGTCACCGTCCACTGGGCTCAGCGAGAAAACGCGATTTCGGCGCTTCTGAGGGCCGAAAACGCGATATCGGCCGATTTTCGATCTGTCAGCAGATTCGGTTTCTGGGCAGTTTACATGTCGAACTGCACGGTAGAAACGATAAAACAGCTCCTCCGTGCAGTTTTCATACCGAGTCACCGTCCACTGGGCTCAGCGAGAAAACGCGATTTCGGCGCTTCTGAGGGCCGAAAACGCGATATCGGCCGATTTGCGATCTGTCAGCAGATTCGGTTTCTGGGCAGTTTACATGTCGAACTGCACGGTAGAAACGATAAAACAGCTCCTCCGTGCAGTTTTCATACCGAGTCACCGTCCACTGGGCTCAGCGAGAAAACGCGATTTCGGCGCTTCTGAGGGCCGAAAACGCGATATCGGCCGATTTTCGATCTGTCAGCAGATTCGGTTTCTGGGCAGTTTACATGTCGAACTGCACGGTAGAAACGATAAAACAGCTCCTCCGTGCAGTTTTCATACCGAGTCACCGTCCACTGGGCTCAGCGAGAAAACGCGATTTCGGCGCTTCTGAGGGCCGAAAACGCGATATCGGCCGATTTGCGATCTGTCAGCAGATTCGGTTTCTGGGCAGTTTACATGTCGAACTGCACGGTAGAAACGATAAAACAGCTCCTCCGTGCAGTTTTCATACCGAGTCACCGTCCACTGGGCTCAGCGAGAAAACGCGATTTCGGCGCTTCTGAGGGCCGAAAACGCGATATCGGCCGATTTTCGATCTGTCAGCAGATTCGGTTTCTGGGCAGTTTACATGTCGAACTGCACGGTAGAAACGATAAAACAGCTCCTCCGTGCAGTTTTCATACCGAGTCACCGTCCACTGGGCTCAGCGAGAAAACGCGATTTCGGCGCTTCTGAGGGCCGAAAACGCGATATCGGCCGATTTGCGATCTGTCAGCAGATTCGGTTTCTGGGCAGTTTACATGTCGAACTGCACGGTAGAAACGATAAAACAGCTCCTCCGTGCAGTTTTCATACCGAGTCACCGTCCACTGGGCTCAGCGAGAAAACGCGATTTCGGCGCTTCTGAGGGCCGAAAACGCGATATCGGCCGATTTGCGATCTGTCAGCAGATTCGGTTTCTGGGCAGTTTACATGTCGAACTGCACGGTAGAAACGATAAAACAGCTCCTCCGTGCAGTTTTCATACCGAGTCACCGTCCACTGGGCTCAGCGAGAAAACGCGATTTCGGCGCTTCTGAGGGCCGAAAACGCGATATCGGCCGATTTGCGATCTGTCAGCAGATTCGGTTTCTGGGCAGTTTACATGTCGAACTGCACGGTAGAAACGATAAAACAGCTCCTCCGTGCAGTTTTCATACCGAGTCACCGTCCACTGGGCTCAGCGAGAAAACGCGATTTCGGCGCTTCTGAGGGCCGAAAACGCGATATCGGCCGATTTTCGATCTGTCAGCAGATTCGGTTTCTGGGCAGTTTACATGTCGAACTGCACGGTAGAAACGATAAAACAGCTCCTCCGTGCAGTTTTCATACCGAGTCACCGTCCACTGGGCTCAGCGAGAAAACGCGATTTCGGCGCTTCTGAGGGCCGAAAACGCGATATCGGCCGATTTGCGATCTGTCAGCAGATTCGGTTTCTGGGCAGTTTACATGTCGAACTGCACGGTAGAAACGATAAAACAGCTCCTCCGTGCAGTTTTCATACCGAGTCACCGTCCACTGGGCTCAGCGAGAAAACGCGATTTCGGCGCTTCTGAGGGCCGAAAACGCGATATCGGCCGATTTTCGATCTGTCAGCAGATTCGGTTTCTGGGCAGTTTACATGTCGAACTGCACGGTAGAAACGATAAAACAGCTCCTCCGTGCAGTTTTCATACCGAGTCACCGTCCACTGGGCTCAGCGAGAAAACGCGATTTCGGCGCTTCTGAGGGCCGAAAACGCGATATCGGCCGATTTGCGATCTGTCAGCAGATTCGGTTTCTGGGCAGTTTACATGTCGAACTGCACGGTAGAAACGATAAAACAGCTCCTCCGTGCAGTTTTCATACCGAGTCACCGTCCACTGGGCTCAGCGAGAAAACGCGATTTCGGCGCTTCTGAGGGCCGAAAACGCGATATCGGCCGATTTGCGATCTGTCAGCAGATTCGGTTTCTGGGCAGTTTACATGTCGAACTGCACGGTAGAAACGATAAAACAGCTCCTCCGTGCAGTTTTCATACCGAGTCACCGTCCACTGGGCTCAGCGAGAAAACGCGATTTCGGCGCTTCTGAGGGCCGAAAACGCGATATCGGCCGATTTTCGATCTGTCAGCAGATTCGGTTTCTGGGCAGTTTACATGTCGAACTGCACGGTAGAAACGATAAAACAGCTCCTCCGTGCAGTTTTCATACCGAGTCACCGTCCACTGGGCTCAGCGAGAAAACGCGATTTCGGCGCTTCTGAGGGCCGAAAACGCGATATCGGCCGATTTGCGATCTGTCAGCAGATTCGGTTTCTGGGCAGTTTACATGTCGAACTGCACGGTAGAAACGATAAAACAGCTCCTCCGTGCAGTTTTCATACCGAGTCACCGTCCACTGGGCTCAGCGAGAAAACGCGATTTCGGCGCTTCTGAGGGCCGAAAACGCGATATCGGCCGATTTGCGATCTGTCAGCAGATTCGGTTTCTGGGCAGTTTACATGTCGAACTGCACGGTAGAAACGATAAAACAGCTCCTCCGTGCAGTTTTCATACCGAGTCACCGTCCACTGGGCTCAGCGAGAAAACGCGATTTCGGCGCTTCTGAGGGCCGAAAACGCGATATCGGCCGATTTGCGATCTGTCAGCAGATTCGGTTTCTGGGCAGTTTACATGTCGAACTGCACGGTAGAAACGATAAAACAGCTCCTCCGTGCAGTTTTCATACCGAGTCACCGTCCACTGGGCTCAGCGAGAAAACGCGATTTCGGCGCTTCTGAGGGCCGAAAACGCGATATCGGCCGATTTTCGATCTGTCAGCAGATTCGGTTTCTGGGCAGTTTACATGTCGAACTGCACGGTAGAAACGATAAAACAGCTCCTCCGTGCAGTTTTCATACCGAGTCACCGTCCACTGGGCTCAGCGAGAAAACGCGATTTCGGCGCTTCTGAGGGCCGAAAACGCGATATCGGCCGATTTGCGATCTGTCAGCAGATTCGGTTTCTGGGCAGTTTACATGTCGAACTGCACGGTAGAAACGATAAAACAGCTCCTCCGTGCAGTTTTCATACCGAGTCACCGTCCACTGGGCTCAGCGAGAAAACGCGATTTCGGCGCTTCTGAGGGCCGAAAACGCGATATCGGCCGATTTGCGATCTGTCAGCAGATTCGGTTTCTGGGCAGTTTACATGTCGAACTGCACGGTAGAAACGATAAAACAGCTCCTCCGTGCAGTTTTCATACCGAGTCACCGTCCACTGGGCTCAGCGAGAAAACGCGATTTCGGCGCTTCTGAGGGCCGAAAACGCGATATCGGCCGATTTGCGATCTGTCAGCAGATTCGGTTTCTGGGCAGTTTACATGTCGAACTGCACGGTAGAAACGATAAAACAGCTCCTCCGTGCAGTTTTCATACCGAGTCACCGTCCACTGGGCTCAGCGAGAAAACGCGATTTCGGCGCTTCTGAGGGCCGAAAACGCGATATCGGCCGATTTTCGATCTGTCAGCAGATTCGGTTTCTGGGCAGTTTACATGTCGAACTGCACGGTAGAAACGATAAAACAGCTCCTCCGTGCAGTTTTCATACCGAGTCACCGTCCACTGGGCTCAGCGAGAAAACGCGCGATTTCGGCGCTTCTGAGGGCCGAAAACGCGATATCGGACGATTTGCGATCTGTCAGCAGATTCGGTTTCTGGGCAGTTTACATGTCGAACTGCACGGTAGAAACGATAAAACAGCTCCTCCGTGCAGTTTTCATACCGAGTCACCGTCCACTGGGCTCAGCGAGAAAACGCGATTTCGGCGCTTCTGAGGGCCGAAAACGCGATATCGGCCGATTTTCGATCTGTCAGCAGATTCGGTTTCTGGGCAGTTTACATGTCGAACTGCACGGTAGAAACGATAAAACAGCTCCTCCGTGCAGTTTTCATACCGAGTCACCGTCCACTGGGCTCAGCGAGAAAACGCGATTTCGGCGCTTCTGAGGGCCGAAAACGCGATATCGGCCGATTTGCGATCTGTCAGCAGATTCGGTTTCTGGGCAGTTTACATGTCGAACTGCACGGTAGAAACGATAAAACAGCTCCTCCGTGCAGTTTTCATACCGAGTCACCGTCCACTGGGCTCAGCGAGAAAACGCGATTTCGGCGCTTCTGAGGGCCGAAAACGCGATATCGGCCGATTTTCGATCTGTCAGCAGATTCGGTTTCTGGGCAGTTTACATGTCGAACTGCACGGTAGAAACGATAAAACAGCTCCTCCGTGCAGTTTTCATACCGAGTCACCGTCCACTGGGCTCAGCGAGAAAACGCGATTTCGGCGCTTCTGAGGGCCGAAAACGCGATATCGGCCGATTTGCGATCTGTCAGCAGATTCGGTTTCTGGGCAGTTTACATGTCGAACTGCACGGTAGAAACGATAAAACAGCTCCTCCGTGCAGTTTTCATACCGAGTCACCGTCCACTGGGCTCAGCGAGAAAACGCGATTTCGGCGCTTCTGAGGGCCGAAAACGCGATATCGGCCGATTTTCGATCTGTCAGCAGATTCGGTTTCTGGGCAGTTTACATGTCGAACTGCACGGTAGAAACGATAAAACAGCTCCTCCGTGCAGTTTTCATACCGAGTCACCGTCCACTGGGCTCAGCGAGAAAACGCGATTTCGGCGCTTCTGAGGGCCGAAAACGCGATATCGGCCGATTTGCGATCTGTCAGCAGATTCGGTTTCTGGGCAGTTTACATGTCGAACTGCACGGTAGAAACGATAAAACAGCTCCTCCGTGCAGTTTTCATACCGAGTCACCGTCCACTGGGCTCAGCGAGAAAACGCGATTTCGGCGCTTCTGAGGGCCGAAAACGCGATATCGGCCGATTTGCGATCTGTCAGCAGATTCGGTTTCTGGGCAGTTTACATGTCGAACTGCACGGTAGAAACGATAAAACAGCTCCTCCGTGCAGTTTTCATACCGAGTCACCGTCCACTGGGCTCAGCGAGAAAACGCGATTTCGGCGCTTCTGAGGGCCGAAAACGCGATATCGGCCGATTTGCGATCTGTCAGCAGATTCGGTTTCTGGGCAGTTTACATGTCGAACTGCACGGTAGAAACGATAAAACAGCTCCTCCGTGCAGTTTTCATACCGAGTCACCGTCCACTGGGCTCAGCGAGAAAACGCGATTTCGGCGCTTCTGAGGGCCGAAAACGCGATATCGGCCGATTTGCGATCTGTCAGCAGATTCGGTTTCTGGGCAGTTTACATGTCGAACTGCACGGTAGAAACGATAAAACAGCTCCTCCGTGCAGTTTTCATACCGAGTCACCGTCCACTGGGCTCAGCGAGAAAACGCGATTTCGGCGCTTCTGAGGGCCGAAAACGCGATATCGGCCGATTTGCGATCTGTCAGCAGATTCGGTTTCTGGGCAGTTTACATGTCGAACTGCACGGTAGAAACGATAAAACAGCTCCTCCGTGCAGTTTTCATACCGAGTCACCGTCCACTGGGCTCAGCGAGAAAACGCGATTTCGGCGCTTCTGAGGGCCGAAAACGCGATATCGGCCGATTTGCGATCTGTCAGCAGATTCGGTTTCTGGGCAGTTTACATGTCGAACTGCACGGTAGAAACGATAAAACAGCTCCTCCGTGCAGTTTTCATACCGAGTCACCGTCCACTGGGCTCAGCGAGAAAACGCGATTTCGGCGCTTCTGAGGGCCGAAAACGCGATATCGGCCGATTTGCGATCTGTCAGCAGATTCGGTTTCTGGGCAGTTTACATGTCGAACTGCACGGTAGAAACGATAAAACAGCTCCTCCGTGCAGTTTTCATACCGAGTCACCGTCCACTGGGCTCAGCGAGAAAACGCGATTTCGGCGCTTCTGAGGGCCGAAAACGCGATATCGGCCGATTTTCGATCTGTCAGCAGATTCGGTTTCTGGGCAGTTTACATGTCGAACTGCACGGTAGAAACGATAAAACAGCTCCTCCGTGCAGTTTTCATACCGAGTCACCGTCCACTGGGCTCAGCGAGAAAACGCGATTTCGGCGCTTCTGAGGGCCGAAAACGCGATATCGGCCGATTTGCGATCTGTCAGCAGATTCGGTTTCTGGGCAGTTTACATGTCGAACTGCACGGTAGAAACGATAAAACAGCTCCTCCGTGCAGTTTTCATACCGAGTCACCGTCCACTGGGCTCAGCGAGAAAACGCGATTTCGGCGCTTCTGAGGGCCGAAAACGCGATATCGGCCGATTTGGTCAGCAGATTCGGTTTCTGGGCAGTTTACATGTCGAACTGCACGGTAGAAACGATAAAACAGCTCCTCCGTGCAGTTTTCATACCGAGTCACCGTCCACTGTCAGCGAGAAAACGCGATTTCGGCGCTTCTGAGGGCCGAAAACGCGATATCGGCCGATTTGCGATCTGTCAGCAGATTCGGTTTCTGGGCAGTTTACATGTCGAACTGCACGGTAGAAACGATAAAACAGCTCCTCCGTGCAGTTTTCATACCGAGTCACCGTCCACTGGGCTCAGCGAGAAAACGCGATTTCGGCGCTTCTGAGGGCCGAAAACGCGATATCGGCCGATTTGCGATCTGTCAGCAGATTCGGTTTCTGGGCAGTTTACATGTCGAACTGCACGGTAGAAACGATAAAACAGCTCCTCCGTGCAGTTTTCATACCGAGTCACCGTCCACTGGGCTCAGCGAGAAAACGCGATTTCGGCGCTTCTGAGGGCCGAAAACGCGATATCGGCCGATTTGCGATCTGTCAGCAGATTCGGTTTCTGGGCAGTTTACATGTCGAACTGCACGGTAGAAACGATAAAACAGCTCCTCCGTGCAGTTTTCATACCGAGTCACCGTCCACTGGGCTCAGCGAGAAAACGCGATTTCGGCGCTTCTGAGGGCCGAAAACGCGATATCGGCCGATTTTCGATCTGTCAGCAGATTCGGTTTCTGGGCAGTTTACATGTCGAACTGCACGGTAGAAACGATAAAACAGCTCCTCCGTGCAGTTTTCATACCGAGTCACCGTCCACTGGGCTCAGCGAGAAAACGCGATTTCGGCGCTTCTGAGGGCCGAAAACGCGATATCGGCCGATTTGCGATCTGTCAGCAGATTCGGTTTCTGGGCAGTTTACATGTCGAACTGCACGGTAGAAACGATAAAACAGCTCCTCCGTGCAGTTTTCATACCGAGTCACCGTCCACTGGGCTCAGCGAGAAAACGCGATTTCGGCGCTTCTGAGGGCCGAAAACGCGATATCGGCCGATTTTCGATCTGTCAGCAGATTCGGTTTCTGGGCAGTTTACATGTCGAACTGCACGGTAGAAACGATAAAACAGCTCCTCCGTGCAGTTTTCATACCGAGTCACCGTCCACTGGGCTCAGCGAGAAAACGCGATTTCGGCGCTTCTGAGGGCCGAAAACGCGATATCGGCCGATTTGCGATCTGTCAGCAGATTCGGTTTCTGGGCAGTTTACATGTCGAACTGCACGGTAGAAACGATAAAACAGCTCCTCCGTGCAGTTTTCATACCGAGTCACCGTCCACTGGGCTCAGCGAGAAAACGCGATTTCGGCGCTTCTGAGGGCCGAAAACGCGATATCGGCCGATTTGCGATCTGTCAGCAGATTCGGTTTCTGGGCAGTTTACATGTCGAACTGCACGGTAGAAACGATAAAACAGCTCCTCCGTGCAGTTTTCATACCGAGTCACCGTCCACTGGGCTCAGCGAGAAAACGCGATTTCGGCGCTTCTGAGGGCCGAAAACGCGATATCGGCCGATTTGCGATCTGTCAGCAGATTCGGTTTCTGGGCAGTTTACATGTCGAACTGCACGGTAGAAACGATAAAACAGCTCCTCCGTGCAGTTTTCATACCGAGTCACCGTCCACTGGGCTCAGCGAGAAAACGCGATTTCGGCGCTTCTGAGGGCCGAAAACGCGATATCGGCCGATTTGCGATCTGTCAGCAGATTCGGTTTCTGGGCAGTTTACATGTCGAACTGCACGGTAGAAACGATAAAACAGCTCCTCCGTGCAGTTTTCATACCGAGTCACCGTCCACTGGGCTCAGCGAGAAAACGCGATTTCGGCGCTTCTGAGGGCCGAAAACGCGATATCGGCCGATTTGCGATCTGTCAGCAGATTCGGTTTCTGGGCAGTTTACATGTCGAACTGCACGGTAGAAACGATAAAACAGCTCCTCCGTGCAGTTTTCATACCGAGTCACCGTCCACTGGGCTCAGCGAGAAAACGCGATTTCGGCGCTTCTGAGGGCCGAAAACGCGATATCGGCCGATTTGCGATCTGTCAGCAGATTCGGTTTCTGGGCAGTTTACATGTCGAACTGCACGGTAGAAACGATAAAACAGCTCCTCCGTGCAGTTTTCATACCGAGTCACCGTCCACTGGGCTCAGCGAGAAAACGCGATTTCGGCGCTTCTGAGGGCCGAAAACGCGATATCGGCCGATTTGCGATCTGTCAGCAGATTCGGTTTCTGGGCAGTTTACATGTCGAACTGCACGGTAGAAACGATAAAACAGCTCCTCCGTGCAGTTTTCATACCGAGTCACCGTCCACTGGGCTCAGCGAGAAAACGCGATTTCGGCGCTTCTGAGGGCCGAAAACGCGATATCGGCCGATTTGCGATCTGTCAGCAGATTCGGTTTCTGGGCAGTTTACATGTCGAACTGCACGGTAGAAACGATAAAACAGCTCCTCCGTGCAGTTTTCATACCGAGTCACCGTCCACTGGGCTCAGCGAGAAAACGCGATTTCGGCGCTTCTGAGGGCCGAAAACGCGATATCGGCCGATTTTCGATCTGTCAGCAGATTCGGTTTCTGGGCAGTTTACATGTCGAACTGCACGGTAGAAACGATAAAACAGCTCCTCCGTGCAGTTTTCATACCGAGTCACCGTCCACTGGGCTCAGCGAGAAAACGCGATTTCGGCGCTTCTGAGGGCCGAAAACGCGATATCGGCCGATTTGCGATCTGTCAGCAGATTCGGTTTCTGGGCAGTTTACATGTCGAACTGCACGGTAGAAACGATAAAACAGCTCCTCCGTGCAGTTTTCATACCGAGTCACCGTCCACTGGGCTCAGCGAGAAAACGCGATTTCGGCGCTTCTGAGGGCCGAAAACGCGATATCGGCCGATTTGCGATCTGTCAGCAGATTCGGTTTCTGGGCAGTTTACATGTCGAACTGCACGGTAGAAACGATAAAACAGCTCCTCCGTGCAGTTTTCATACCGAGTCACCGTCCACTGGGCTCAGCGAGAAAACGCGATTTCGGCGCTTCTGAGGGCCGAAAACGCGATATCGGCCGATTTGCGATCTGTCAGCAGATTCGGTTTCTGGGCAGTTTACATGTCGAACTGCACGGTAGAAACGATAAAACAGCTCCTCCGTGCAGTTTTCATACCGAGTCACCGTCCACTGGGCTCAGCGAGAAAACGCGATTTCGGCGCTTCTGAGGGCCGAAAACGCGATATCGGCCGATTTTCGATCTGTCAGCAGATTCGGTTTCTGGGCAGTTTACATGTCGAACTGCACGGTAGAAACGATAAAACAGCTCCTCCGTGCAGTTTTCATACCGAGTCACCGTCCACTGGGCTCAGCGAGAAAACGCGATTTCGGCGCTTCTGAGGGCCGAAAACGCGATATCGGCCGATTTGCGATCTGTCAGCAGATTCGGTTTCTGGGCAGTTTACATGTCGAACTGCACGGTAGAAACGATAAAACAGCTCCTCCGTGCAGTTTTCATACCGAGTCACCGTCCACTGGGCTCAGCGAGAAAACGCGATTTCGGCGCTTCTGAGGGCCGAAAACGCGATATCGGCCGATTTGCGATCTGTCAGCAGATTCGGTTTCTGGGCAGTTTACATGTCGAACTGCACGGTAGAAACGATAAAACAGCTCCTCCGTGCAGTTTTCATACCGAGTCACCGTCCACTGGGCTCAGCGAGAAAACGCGATTTCGGCGCTTCTGAGGGCCGAAAACGCGATATCGGCCGATTTGCGATCTGTCAGCAGATTCGGTTTCTGGGCAGTTTACATGTCGAACTGCACGGTAGAAACGATAAAACAGCTCCTCCGTGCAGTTTTCATACCGAGTCACCGTCCACTGGGCTCAGCGAGAAAACGCGATTTCGGCGCTTTCTGAGGGCCGAAAACGCGATATCGGCCGATTTTCGATCTGTCAGCAGATTCGGTTTCTGGGCAGTTTACATGTCGAACTGCACGGTAGAAACGATAAAACAGCTCCTCCGTGCAGTTTTCATACCGAGTCACCGTCCACTGGGCTCAGCGAGAAAACGCGATTTCGGCGCTTCTGAGGGCCGAAAACGCGATATCGGCCGATTTGCGATCTGTCAGCAGATTCGGTTTCTGGGCAGTTTACATGTCGAACTGCACGGTAGAAACGATAAAACAGCTCCTCCGTGCAGTTTTCATACCGAGTCACCGTCCACTGGGCTCAGCGAGAAAACGCGATTTCGGCGCTTCTGAGGGCCGAAAACGCGATATCGGCCGATTTGCGATCTGTCAGCAGATTCGGTTTCTGGGCAGTTTACATGTCGAACTGCACGGTAGAAACGATAAAACAGCTCCTCCGTGCAGTTTTCATACCGAGTCACCGTCCACTGGGCTCAGCGAGAAAACGCGATTTCGGCGCTTCTGAGGGCCGAAAACGCGATATCGGCCGATTTGCGATCTGTCAGCAGATTCGGTTTCTGGGCAGTTTACATGTCGAACTGCACGGTAGAAACGATAAAACAGCTCCTCCGTGCAGTTTTCATACCGAGTCACCGTCCACTGGGCTCAGCGAGAAAACGCGATTTCGGCGCTTCTGAGGGCCGAAAACGCGATATCGGCCGATTTGCGATCTGTCAGCAGATTCGGTTTCTGGGCAGTTTACATGTCGAACTGCACGGTAGAAACGATAAAACAGCTCCTCCGTGCAGTTTTCATACCGAGTCACCGTCCACTGGGCTCAGCGAGAAAACGCGATTTCGGCGCTTCTGAGGGCCGAAAACGCGATATCGGCCGATTTGCGATCTGTCAGCAGATTCGGTTTCTGGGCAGTTTACATGTCGAACTGCACGGTAGAAACGATAAAACAGCTCCTCCGTGCAGTTTTCATACCGAGTCACCGTCCACTGGGCTCAGCGAGAAAACGCGATTTCGGCGCTTCTGAGGGCCGAAAACGCGATATCGGCCGATTTGCGATCTGTCAGCAGATTCGGTTTCTGGGCAGTTTACATGTCGAACTGCACGGTAGAAACGATAAAACAGCTCCTCCGTGCAGTTTTCATACCGAGTCACCGTCCACTGGGCTCAGCGAGAAAACGCGATTTCGGCGCTTCTGAGGGCCGAAAACGCGATATCGGCCGATTTGCGATCTGTCAGCAGATTCGGTTTCTGGGCAGTTTACATGTCGAACTGCACGGTAGAAACGATAAAACAGCTCCTCCGTGCAGTTTTCATACCGAGTCACCGTCCACTGGGCTCAGCGAGAAAACGCGATTTCGGCGCTTCTGAGGGCCGAAAACGCGATATCGGCCGATTTGCGATCTGTCAGCAGATTCGGTTTCTGGGCAGTTTACATGTCGAACTGCACGGTAGAAACGATAAAACAGCTCCTCCGTGCAGTTTTCATACCGAGTCACCGTCCACTGGGCTCAGCGAGAAAACGCGATTTCGGCGCTTCTGAGGGCCGAAAACGCGATATCGGCCGATTTGCGATCTGTCAGCAGATTCGGTTTCTGGGCAGTTTACATGTCGAACTGCACGGTAGAAACGATAAAACAGCTCCTCCGTGCAGTTTTCATACCGAGTCACCGTCCACTGGGCTCAGCGAGAAAACGCGATTTCGGCGCTTCTGAGGGCCGAAAACGCGATATCGGCCGATTTGCGATCTGTCAGCAGATTCGGTTTCTGGGCAGTTTACATGTCGAACTGCACGGTAGAAACGATAAAACAGCTCCTCCGTGCAGTTTTCATACCGAGTCACCGTCCACTGGGCTCAGCGAGAAAACGCGATTTCGGCGCTTCTGAGGGCCGAAAACGCGATATCGGCCGATTTGCGATCTGTCAGCAGATTCGGTTTCTGGGCAGTTTACATGTCGAACTGCACGGTAGAAACGATAAAACAGCTCCTCCGTGCAGTTTTCATACCGAGTCACCGTCCACTGGGCTCAGCGAGAAAACGCGATTTCGGCGCTTCTGAGGGCCGAAAACGCGATATCGGCCGATTTGCGATCTGTCAGCAGATTCGGTTTCTGGGCAGTTTACATGTCGAACTGCACGGTAGAAACGATAAAACAGCTCCTCCGTGCAGTTTTCATACCGAGTCACCGTCCACTGGGCTCAGCGAGAAAACGCGATTTCGGCGCTTCTGAGGGCCGAAAACGCGATATCGGCCGATTTGCGATCTGTCAGCAGATTCGGTTTCTGGGCAGTTTACATGTCGAACTGCACGGTAGAAACGATAAAACAGCTCCTCCGTGCAGTTTTCATACCGAGTCACCGTCCACTGGGCTCAGCGAGAAAACGCGATTTCGGCGCTTCTGAGGGCCGAAAACGCGATATCGGCCGATTTGCGATCTGTCAGCAGATTCGGTTTCTGGGCAGTTTACATGTCGAACTGCACGGTAGAAACGATAAAACAGCTCCTCCGTGCAGTTTTCATACCGAGTCACCGTCCACTGGGCTCAGCGAGAAAACGCGATTTCGGCGCTTCTGAGGGCCGAAAACGCGATATCGGCCGATTTGCGATCTGTCAGCAGATTCGGTTTCTGGGCAGTTTACATGTCGAACTGCACGGTAGAAACGATAAAACAGCTCCTCCGTGCAGTTTTCATACCGAGTCACCGTCCACTGGGCTCAGCGAGAAAACGCGATTTCGGCGCTTCTGAGGGCCGAAAACGCGATATCGGCCGATTTGCGATCTGTCAGCAGATTCGGTTTCTGGGCAGTTTACATGTCGAACTGCACGGTAGAAACGATAAAACAGCTCCTCCGTGCAGTTTTCATACCGAGTCACCGTCCACTGGGCTCAGCGAGAAAACGCGATTTCGGCGCTTCTGAGGGCCGAAAACGCGATATCGGCCGATTTGCGATCTGTCAGCAGATTCGGTTTCTGGGCAGTTTACATGTCGAACTGCACGGTAGAAACGATAAAACAGCTCCTCCGTGCAGTTTTCATACCGAGTCACCGTCCACTGGGCTCAGCGAGAAAACGCGATTTCGGCGCTTCTGAGGGCCGAAAACGCGATATCGGCCGATTTTCGATCTGTCAGCAGATTCGGTTTCTGGGCAGTTTACATGTCGAACTGCACGGTAGAAACGATAAAACAGCTCCTCCGTGCAGTTTTCATACCGAGTCACCGTCCACTGGGCTCAGCGAGAAAACGCGATTTCGGCGCTTCTGAGGGCCGAAAACGCGATATCGGCCGATTTGCGATCTGTCAGCAGATTCGGTTTCTGGGCAGTTTACATGTCGAACTGCACGGTAGAAACGATAAAACAGCTCCTCCGTGCAGTTTTCATACCGAGTCACCGTCCACTGGGCTCAGCGAGAAAACGCGATTTCGGCGCTTCTGAGGGCCGAAAACGCGATATCGGCCGATTTTCGATCTGTCAGCAGATTCGGTTTCTGGGCAGTTTACATGTCGAACTGCACGGTAGAAACGATAAAACAGCTCCTCCGTGCAGTTTTCATACCGAGTCACCGTCCACTGGGCTCAGCGAGAAAACGCGATTTCGGCGCTTCTGAGGGCCGAAAACGCGATATCGGCCGATTTGCGATCTGTCAGCAGATTCGGTTTCTGGGCAGTTTACATGTCGAACTGCACGGTAGAAACGATAAAACAGCTCCTCCGTGCAGTTTTCATACCGAGTCACCGTCCACTGGGCTCAGCGAGAAAACGCGATTTCGGCGCTTCTGAGGGCCGAAAACGCGATATCGGCCGATTTTCGATCTGTCAGCAGATTCGGTTTCTGGGCAGTTTACATGTCGAACTGCACGGTAGAAACGATAAAACAGCTCCTCCGTGCAGTTTTCATACCGAGTCACCGTCCACTGGGCTCAGCGAGAAAACGCGATTTCGGCGCTTCTGAGGGCCGAAAACGCGATATCGGCCGATTTGCGATCTGTCAGCAGATTCGGTTTCTGGGCAGTTTACATGTCGAACTGCACGGTAGAAACGATAAAACAGCTCCTCCGTGCAGTTTTCATACCGAGTCACCGTCCACTGGGCTCAGCGAGAAAACGCGATTTCGGCGCTTCTGAGGGCCGAAAACGCGATATCGGCCGATTTGCGATCTGTCAGCAGATTCGGTTTCTGGGCAGTTTACATGTCGAACTGCACGGTAGAAACGATAAAACAGCTCCTCCGTGCAGTTTTCATACCGAGTCACCGTCCACTGGGCTCAGCGAGAAAACGCGATTTCGGCGCTTCTGAGGGCCGAAAACGCGATATCGGCCGATTTGCGATCTGTCAGCAGATTCGGTTTCTGGGCAGTTTACATGTCGAACTGCACGGTAGAAACGATAAAACAGCTCCTCCGTGCAGTTTTCATACCGAGTCACCGTCCACTGGGCTCAGCGAGAAAACGCGATTTCGGCGCTTCTGAGGGCCGAAAACGCGATATCGGCCGATTTGCGATCTGTCAGCAGATTCGGTTTCTGGGCAGTTTACATGTCGAACTGCACGGTAGAAACGATAAAACAGCTCCTCCGTGCAGTTTTCATACCGAGTCACCGTCCACTGGGCTCAGCGAGAAAACGCGATTTCGGCGCTTCTGAGGGCCGAAAACGCGATATCGGCCGATTTGCGATCTGTCAGCAGATTCGGTTTCTGGGCAGTTTACATGTCGAACTGCACGGTAGAAACGATAAAACAGCTCCTCCGTGCAGTTTTCATACCGAGTCACCGTCCACTGGGCTCAGCGAGAAAACGCGATTTCGGCGCTTCTGAGGGCCGAAAACGCGATATCGGCCGATTTGCGATCTGTCAGCAGATTCGGTTTCTGGGCAGTTTACATGTCGAACTGCACGGTAGAAACGATAAAACAGCTCCTCCGTGCAGTTTTCATACCGAGTCACCGTCCACTGGGCTCAGCGAGAAAACGCGATTTCGGCGCTTCTGAGGGCCGAAAACGCGATATCGGCCGATTTGCGATCTGTCAGCAGATTCGGTTTCTGGGCAGTTTACATGTCGAACTGCACGGTAGAAACGATAAAACAGCTCCTCCGTGCAGTTTTCATACCGAGTCACCGTCCACTGGGCTCAGCGAGAAAACGCGATTTCGGCGCTTCTGAGGGCCGAAAACGCGATATCGGCCGATTTTCGATCTGTCAGCAGATTCGGTTTCTGGGCAGTTTACATGTCGAACTGCACGGTAGAAACGATAAAACAGCTCCTCCGTGCAGTTTTCATACCGAGTCACCGTCCACTGGGCTCAGCGAGAAAACGCGATTTCGGCGCTTCTGAGGGCCGAAAACGCGATATCGGCCGATTTGCGATCTGTCAGCAGATTCGGTTTCTGGGCAGTTTACATGTCGAACTGCACGGTAGAAACGATAAAACAGCTCCTCCGTGCAGTTTTCATACCGAGTCACCGTCCACTGGGCTCAGCGAGAAAACGCGATTTCGGCGCTTCTGAGGGCCGAAAACGCGATATCGGCCGATTTGCGATCTGTCAGCAGATTCGGTTTCTGGGCAGTTTACATGTCGAACTGCACGGTAGAAACGATAAAACAGCTCCTCCGTGCAGTTTTCATACCGAGTCACCGTCCACTGGGCTCAGCGAGAAAACGCGATTTCGGCGCTTCTGAGGGCCGAAAACGCGATATCGGCCGATTTGCGATCTGTCAGCAGATTCGGTTTCTGGGCAGTTTACATGTCGAACTGCACGGTAGAAACGATAAAACAGCTCCTCCGTGCAGTTTTCATACCGAGTCACCGTCCACTGGGCTCAGCGAGAAAACGCGATTTCGGCGCTTCTGAGGGCCGAAAACGCGATATCGGCCGATTTGCGATCTGTCAGCAGATTCGGTTTCTGGGCAGTTTACATGTCGAACTGCACGGTAGAAACGATAAAACAGCTCCTCCGTGCAGTTTTCATACCGAGTCACCGTCCACTGGGCTCAGCGAGAAAACGCGATTTCGGCGCTTCTGAGGGCCGAAAACGCGATATCGGCCGATTTGCGATCTGTCAGCAGATTCGGTTTCTGGGCAGTTTACATGTCGAACTGCACGGTAGAAACGATAAAACAGCTCCTCCGTGCAGTTTTCATACCGAGTCACCGTCCACTGGGCTCAGCGAGAAAACGCGATTTCGGCGCTTCTGAGGGCCGAAAACGCGATATCGGCCGATTTGCGATCTGTCAGCAGATTCGGTTTCTGGGCAGTTTACATGTCGAACTGCACGGTAGAAACGATAAAACAGCTCCTCCGTGCAGTTTTCATACCGAGTCACCGTCCACTGGGCTCAGCGAGAAAACGCGATTTCGGCGCTTCTGAGGGCCGAAAACGCGATATCGGCCGATTTTCGATCTGTCAGCAGATTCGGTTTCTGGGCAGTTTACATGTCGAACTGCACGGTAGAAACGATAAAACAGCTCCTCCGTGCAGTTTTCATACCGAGTCACCGTCCACTGGGCTCAGCGAGAAAACGCGATTTCGGCGCTTCTGAGGGCCGAAAACGCGATATCGGCCGATTTGCGATCTGTCAGCAGATTCGGTTTCTGGGCAGTTTACATGTCGAACTGCACGGTAGAAACGATAAAACAGCTCCTCCGTGCAGTTTTCATACCGAGTCACCGTCCACTGGGCTCAGCGAGAAAACGCGATTTCG
This sequence comes from Cryptocheilus praepositus, assembly GCA_033815515.1. NCBI lineage: Eukaryota > Metazoa > Arthropoda > Insecta > Hymenoptera > Pompilidae > Cryptocheilus > Cryptocheilus praepositus. The sequence continues at coordinate 211,913 of JAWWQZ010000111.1, read as the reverse complement.
GCGCTTCTGAGGGCCGAAAACGCGATATCGGCCGATTTGCGATCTGTCAGCAGATTCGGTTTCTGGGCAGTTTACATGTCGAACTGCACGGTAGAAACGATAAAACAGCTCCTCCGTGCAGTTTTCATACCGAGTCACCGTCCACTGGGCTCAGCGAGAAAACGCGATTTCGGCGCTTCTGAGGGCCGAAAACGCGATATCGGCCGATTTGCGATCTGTCAGCAGATTCGGTTTCTGGGCAGTTTACATGTCGAACTGCACGGTAGAAACGATAAAACAGCTCCTCCGTGCAGTTTTCATACCGAGTCACCGTCCACTGGGCTCAGCGAGAAAACGCGATTTCGGCGCTTCTGAGGGCCGAAAACGCGATATCGGCCGATTTTCGATCTGTCAGCAGATTCGGTTTCTGGGCAGTTTACATGTCGAACTGCACGGTAGAAACGATAAAACAGCTCCTCCGTGCAGTTTTCATACCGAGTCACCGTCCACTGGGCTCAGCGAGAAAACGCGATTTCGGCGCTTCTGAGGGCCGAAAACGCGATATCGGCCGATTTGCGATCTGTCAGCAGATTCGGTTTCTGGGCAGTTTACATGTCGAACTGCACGGTAGAAACGATAAAACAGCTCCTCCGTGCAGTTTTCATACCGAGTCACCGTCCACTGGGCTCAGCGAGAAAACGCGATTTCGGCGCTTCTGAGGGCCGAAAACGCGATATCGGCCGATTTGCGATCTGTCAGCAGATTCGGTTTCTGGGCAGTTTACATGTCGAACTGCACGGTAGAAACGATAAAACAGCTCCTCCGTGCAGTTTTCATACCGAGTCACCGTCCACTGGGCTCAGCGAGAAAACGCGATTTCGGCGCTTCTGAGGGCCGAAAACGCGATATCGGCCGATTTGCGATCTGTCAGCAGATTCGGTTTCTGGGCAGTTTACATGTCGAACTGCACGGTAGAAACGATAAAACAGCTCCTCCGTGCAGTTTTCATACCGAGTCACCGTCCACTGGGCTCAGCGAGAAAACGCGATTTCGGCGCTTCTGAGGGCCGAAAACGCGATATCGGCCGATTTGCGATCTGTCAGCAGATTCGGTTTCTGGGCAGTTTACATGTCGAACTGCACGGTAGAAACGATAAAACAGCTCCTCCGTGCAGTTTTCATACCGAGTCACCGTCCACTGGGCTCAGCGAGAAAACGCGATTTCGGCGCTTCTGAGGGCCGAAAACGCGATATCGGCCGATTTTCGATCTGTCAGCAGATTCGGTTTCTGGGCAGTTTACATGTCGAACTGCACGGTAGAAACGATAAAACAGCTCCTCCGTGCAGTTTTCATACCGAGTCACCGTCCACTGGGCTCAGCGAGAAAACGCGATTTCGGCGCTTCTGAGGGCCGAAAACGCGATATCGGCCGATTTGCGATCTGTCAGCAGATTCGGTTTCTGGGCAGTTTACATGTCGAACTGCACGGTAGAAACGATAAAACAGCTCCTCCGTGCAGTTTTCATACCGAGTCACCGTCCACTGGGCTCAGCGAGAAAACGCGATTTCGGCGCTTCTGAGGGCCGAAAACGCGATATCGGCCGATTTGCGATCTGTCAGCAGATTCGGTTTCTGGGCAGTTTACATGTCGAACTGCACGGTAGAAACGATAAAACAGCTCCTCCGTGCAGTTTTCATACCGAGTCACCGTCCACTGGGCTCAGCGAGAAAACGCGATTTCGGCGCTTCTGAGGGCCGAAAACGCGATATCGGCCGATTTTCGATCTGTCAGCAGATTCGGTTTCTGGGCAGTTTACATGTCGAACTGCACGGTAGAAACGATAAAACAGCTCCTCCGTGCAGTTTTCATACCGAGTCACCGTCCACTGGGCTCAGCGAGAAAACGCGATTTCGGCGCTTCTGAGGGCCGAAAACGCGATATCGGCCGATTTGCGATCTGTCAGCAGATTCGGTTTCTGGGCAGTTTACATGTCGAACTGCACGGTAGAAACGATAAAACAGCTCCTCCGTGCAGTTTTCATACCGAGTCACCGTCCACTGGGCTCAGCGAGAAAACGCGATTTCGGCGCTTCTGAGGGCCGAAAACGCGATATCGGCCGATTTGCGATCTGTCAGCAGATTCGGTTTCTGGGCAGTTTACATGTCGAACTGCACGGTAGAAACGATAAAACAGCTCCTCCGTGCAGTTTTCATACCGAGTCACCGTCCACTGGGCTCAGCGAGAAAACGCGATTTCGGCGCTTCTGAGGGCCGAAAACGCGATATCGGCCGATTTTCGATCTGTCAGCAGATTCGGTTTCTGGGCAGTTTACATGTCGAACTGCACGGTAGAAACGATAAAACAGCTCCTCCGTGCAGTTTTCATACCGAGTCACCGTCCACTGGGCTCAGCGAGAAAACGCGATTTCGGCGCTTCTGAGGGCCGAAAACGCGATATCGGCCGATTTGCGATCTGTCAGCAGATTCGGTTTCTGGGCAGTTTACATGTCGAACTGCACGGTAGAAACGATAAAACAGCTCCTCCGTGCAGTTTTCATACCGAGTCACCGTCCACTGGGCTCAGCGAGAAAACGCGATTTCGGCGCTTCTGAGGGCCGAAAACGCGATATCGGCCGATTTTCGATCTGTCAGCAGATTCGGTTTCTGGGCAGTTTACATGTCGAACTGCACGGTAGAAACGATAAAACAGCTCCTCCGTGCAGTTTTCATACCGAGTCACCGTCCACTGGGCTCAGCGAGAAAACGCGATTTCGGCGCTTCTGAGGGCCGAAAACGCGATATCGGCCGATTTGCGATCTGTCAGCAGATTCGGTTTCTGGGCAGTTTACATGTCGAACTGCACGGTAGAAACGATAAAACAGCTCCTCCGTGCAGTTTTCATACCGAGTCACCGTCCACTGGGCTCAGCGAGAAAACGCGATTTCGGCGCTTCTGAGGGCCGAAAACGCGATATCGGCCGATTTGCGATCTGTCAGCAGATTCGGTTTCTGGGCAGTTTACATGTCGAACTGCACGGTAGAAACGATAAAACAGCTCCTCCGTGCAGTTTTCATACCGAGTCACCGTCCACTGGGCTCAGCGAGAAAACGCGATTTCGGCGCTTCTGAGGGCCGAAAACGCGATATCGGCCGATTTTCGATCTGTCAGCAGATTCGGTTTCTGGGCAGTTTACATGTCGAACTGCACGGTAGAAACGATAAAACAGCTCCTCCGTGCAGTTTTCATACCGAGTCACCGTCCACTGGGCTCAGCGAGAAAACGCGATTTCGGCGCTTCTGAGGGCCGAAAACGCGATATCGGCCGATTTGCGATCTGTCAGCAGATTCGGTTTCTGGGCAGTTTACATGTCGAACTGCACGGTAGAAACGATAAAACAGCTCCTCCGTGCAGTTTTCATACCGAGTCACCGTCCACTGGGCTCAGCGAGAAAACGCGATTTCGGCGCTTCTGAGGGCCGAAAACGCGATATCGGCCGATTTGCGATCTGTCAGCAGATTCGGTTTCTGGGCAGTTTACATGTCGAACTGCACGGTAGAAACGATAAAACAGCTCCTCCGTGCAGTTTTCATACCGAGTCACCGTCCACTGGGCTCAGCGAGAAAACGCGATTTCGGCGCTTCTGAGGGCCGAAAACGCGATATCGGCCGATTTTCGATCTGTCAGCAGATTCGGTTTCTGGGCAGTTTACATGTCGAACTGCACGGTAGAAACGATAAAACAGCTCCTCCGTGCAGTTTTCATACCGAGTCACCGTCCACTGGGCTCAGCGAGAAAACGCGATTTCGGCGCTTCTGAGGGCCGAAAACGCGATATCGGCCGATTTGCGATCTGTCAGCAGATTCGGTTTCTGGGCAGTTTACATGTCGAACTGCACGGTAGAAACGATAAAACAGCTCCTCCGTGCAGTTTTCATACCGAGTCACCGTCCACTGGGCTCAGCGAGAAAACGCGATTTCGGCGCTTCTGAGGGCCGAAAACGCGATATCGGCCGATTTTCGATCTGTCAGCAGATTCGGTTTCTGGGCAGTTTACATGTCGAACTGCACGGTAGAAACGATAAAACAGCTCCTCCGTGCAGTTTTCATACCGAGTCACCGTCCACTGGGCTCAGCGAGAAAACGCGATTTCGGCGCTTCTGAGGGCCGAAAACGCGATATCGGCCGATTTGCGATCTGTCAGCAGATTCGGTTTCTGGGCAGTTTACATGTCGAACTGCACGGTAGAAACGATAAAACAGCTCCTCCGTGCAGTTTTCATACCGAGTCACCGTCCACTGGGCTCAGCGAGAAAACGCGATTTCGGCGCTTCTGAGGGCCGAAAACGCGATATCGGCCGATTTGCGATCTGTCAGCAGATTCGGTTTCTGGGCAGTTTACATGTCGAACTGCACGGTAGAAACGATAAAACAGCTCCTCCGTGCAGTTTTCATACCGAGTCACCGTCCACTGGGCTCAGCGAGAAAACGCGATTTCGGCGCTTCTGAGGGCCGAAAACGCGATATCGGCCGATTTTCGATCTGTCAGCAGATTCGGTTTCTGGGCAGTTTACATGTCGAACTGCACGGTAGAAACGATAAAACAGCTCCTCCGTGCAGTTTTCATACCGAGTCACCGTCCACTGGGCTCAGCGAGAAAACGCGATTTCGGCGCTTCTGAGGGCCGAAAACGCGATATCGGCCGATTTGCGATCTGTCAGCAGATTCGGTTTCTGGGCAGTTTACATGTCGAACTGCACGGTAGAAACGATAAAACAGCTCCTCCGTGCAGTTTTCATACCGAGTCACCGTCCACTGGGCTCAGCGAGAAAACGCGATTTCGGCGCTTCTGAGGGCCGAAAACGCGATATCGGCCGATTTGCGATCTGTCAGCAGATTCGGTTTCTGGGCAGTTTACATGTCGAACTGCACGGTAGAAACGATAAAACAGCTCCTCCGTGCAGTTTTCATACCGAGTCACCGTCCACTGGGCTCAGCGAGAAAACGCGATTTCGGCGCTTCTGAGGGCCGAAAACGCGATATCGGCCGATTTTCGATCTGTCAGCAGATTCGGTTTCTGGGCAGTTTACATGTCGAACTGCACGGTAGAAACGATAAAACAGCTCCTCCGTGCAGTTTTCATACCGAGTCACCGTCCACTGGGCTCAGCGAGAAAACGCGATTTCGGCGCTTCTGAGGGCCGAAAACGCGATATCGGCCGATTTGCGATCTGTCAGCAGATTCGGTTTCTGGGCAGTTTACATGTCGAACTGCACGGTAGAAACGATAAAACAGCTCCTCCGTGCAGTTTTCATACCGAGTCACCGTCCACTGGGCTCAGCGAGAAAACGCGATTTCGGCGCTTCTGAGGGCCGAAAACGCGATATCGGCCGATTTGCGATCTGTCAGCAGATTCGGTTTCTGGGCAGTTTACATGTCGAACTGCACGGTAGAAACGATAAAACAGCTCCTCCGTGCAGTTTTCATACCGAGTCACCGTCCACTGGGCTCAGCGAGAAAACGCGATTTCGGCGCTTCTGAGGGCCGAAAACGCGATATCGGCCGATTTGCGATCTGTCAGCAGATTCGGTTTCTGGGCAGTTTACATGTCGAACTGCACGGTAGAAACGATAAAACAGCTCCTCCGTGCAGTTTTCATACCGAGTCACCGTCCACTGGGCTCAGCGAGAAAACGCGATTTCGGCGCTTCTGAGGGCCGAAAACGCGATATCGGCCGATTTTCGATCTGTCAGCAGATTCGGTTTCTGGGCAGTTTACATGTCGAACTGCACGGTAGAAACGATAAAACAGCTCCTCCGTGCAGTTTTCATACCGAGTCACCGTCCACTGGCTCAGCGAGAAAACGCGATTTCGGCGCTTCTGAGGGCCGAAAACGCGATATCGGCCGATTTGCGATCTGTCAGCAGATTCGGTTTCTGGGCAGTTTACATGTCGAACTGCACGGTAGAAACGATAAAACAGCTCCTCCGTGCAGTTTTCATACCGAGTCACCGTCCACTGGGCTCAGCGAGAAAACGCGATTTCGGCGCTTCTGAGGGCCGAAAACGCGATATCGGCCGATTTGCGATCTGTCAGCAGATTCGGTTTCTGGGCAGTTTACATGTCGAACTGCACGGTAGAAACGATAAAACAGCTCCTCCGTGCAGTTTTCATACCGAGTCACCGTCCACTGGGCTCAGCGAGAAAACGCGATTTCGGCGCTTCTGAGGGCCGAAAACGCGATATCGGCCGATTTTCGATCTGTCAGCAGATTCGGTTTCTGGGCAGTTTACATGTCGAACTGCACGGTAGAAACGATAAAACAGCTCCTCCGTGCAGTTTTCATACCGAGTCACCGTCCACTGGGCTCAGCGAGAAAACGCGATTTCGGCGCTTCTGAGGGCCGAAAACGCGATATCGGCCGATTTGCGATCTGTCAGCAGATTCGGTTTCTGGGCAGTTTACATGTCGAACTGCACGGTAGAAACGATAAAACAGCTCCTCCGTGCAGTTTTCATACCGAGTCACCGTCCACTGGGCTCAGCGAGAAAACGCGATTTCGGCGCTTCTGAGGGCCGAAAACGCGATATCGGCCGATTTTCGATCTGTCAGCAGATTCGGTTTCTGGGCAGTTTACATGTCGAACTGCACGGTAGAAACGATAAAACAGCTCCTCCGTGCAGTTTTCATACCGAGTCACCGTCCACTGGGCTCAGCGAGAAAACGCGATTTCGGCGCTTCTGAGGGCCGAAAACGCGATATCGGCCGATTTGCGATCTGTCAGCAGATTCGGTTTCTGGGCAGTTTACATGTCGAACTGCACGGTAGAAACGATAAAACAGCTCCTCCGTGCAGTTTTCATACCGAGTCACCGTCCACTGGGCTCAGCGAGAAAACGCGATTTCGGCGCTTCTGAGGGCCGAAAACGCGATATCGGCCGATTTGCGATCTGTCAGCAGATTCGGTTTCTGGGCAGTTTACATGTCGAACTGCACGGTAGAAACGATAAAACAGCTCCTCCGTGCAGTTTTCATACCGAGTCACCGTCCACTTCAGCGAGAAAACGCGATTTCGGCGCTTCTGAGGGCCGAAAACGCGATATCGGCCGATTTTCGATCTGTCAGCAGATTCGGTTTCTGGGCAGTTTACATGTCGAACTGCACGGTAGAAACGATAAAACAGCTCCTCCGTGCAGTTTTCATACCGAGTCACCGTCCACTGGGCTCAGCGAGAAAACGCGATTTCGGCGCTTCTGAGGGCCGAAAACGCGATATCGGCCGATTTTCGATCTGTCAGCAGATTCGGTTTCTGGGCAGTTTACATGTCGAACTGCACGGTAGAAACGATAAAACAGCTCCTCCGTGCAGTTTTCATACCGAGTCACCGTCCACTGGGCTCAGCGAGAAAACGCGATTTCGGCGCTTCTGATGGCCGAAAACGCGATATCGGCCGATTTGCGATCTGTCAGCAGATTCGGTTTCTGGGCAGTTTACATGTCGAACTGCACGGTAGAAACGATAAAACAGCTCCTCCGTGCAGTTTTCATACCGAGTCACCGTCCACTGGGCTCAGCGAGAAAACGCGATTTCGGCGCTTCTGAGGGCCGAAAACGCGATATCGGCCGATTTGCGATCTGTCAGCAGATTCGGTTTCTGGGCAGTTTACATGTCGAACTGCACGGTAGAAACGATAAAACAGCTCCTCCGTGCAGTTTTCATACCGAGTCACCGTCCACTGGGCTCAGCGAGAAAACGCGATTTCGGCGCTTCTGAGGGCCGAAAACGCGATATCGGCCGATTTTCGATCTGTCAGCAGATTCGGTTTCTGGGCAGTTTACATGTCGAACTGCACGGTAGAAACGATAAAACAGCTCCTCCGTGCAGTTTTCATACCGAGTCACCGTCCACTGGGCTCAGCGAGAAAACGCGATTTCGGCGCTTCTGAGGGCCGAAAACGCGATATCGGCCGATTTGCGATCTGTCAGCAGATTCGGTTTCTGGGCAGTTTACATGTCGAACTGCACGGTAGAAACGATAAAACAGCTCCTCCGTGCAGTTTTCATACCGAGTCACCGTCCACTGGGCTCAGCGAGAAAACGCGATTTCGGCGCTTCTGAGGGCCGAAAACGCGATATCGGCCGATTTGCGATCTGTCAGCAGATTCGGTTTCTGGGCAGTTTACATGTCGAACTGCACGGTAGAAACGATAAAACAGCTCCTCCGTGCAGTTTTCATACCGAGTCACCGTCCACTGGGCTCAGCGAGAAAACGCGATTTCGGCGCTTCTGAGGGCCGAAAACGCGATATCGGCCGATTTGCGATCTGTCAGCAGATTCGGTTTCTGGGCAGTTTACATGTCGAACTGCACGGTAGAAACGATAAAACAGCTCCTCCGTGCAGTTTTCATACCGAGTCACCGTCCACTGGGCTCAGCGAGAAAACGCGATTTCGGCGCTTCTGAGGGCCGAAAACGCGATATCGGCCGATTTGCGATCTGTCAGCAGATTCGGTTTCTGGGCAGTTTACATGTCGAACTGCACGGTAGAAACGATAAAACAGCTCCTCCGTGCAGTTTTCATACCGAGTCACCGTCCACTGGGCTCAGCGAGAAAACGCGATTTCGGCGCTTCTGAGGGCCGAAAACGCGATATCGGCCGATTTGCGATCTGTCAGCAGATTCGGTTTCTGGGCAGTTTACATGTCGAACTGCACGGTAGAAACGATAAAACAGCTCCTCCGTGCAGTTTTCATACCGAGTCACCGTCGACTGGGCTCAGCGAGAAAACGCGATTTCGGCGCTTCTGAGGGCCGAAAACGCGATATCGGCCGATTTGCGATCTGTCAGCAGATTCGGTTTCTGGGCAGTTTACATGTCGAACTGCACGGTAGAAACGATAAAACAGCTCCTCCGTGCAGTTTTCATACCGAGTCACCGTCCACTGGGCTCAGCGAGAAAACGCGATTTCGGCGCTTCTGAGGGCCGAAAACGCGATATCGGCCGATTTTCGATCTGTCAGCAGATTCGGTTTCTGGGCAGTTTACATGTCGAACTGCACGGTAGAAACGATAAAACAGCTCCTCCGTGCAGTTTTCATACCGAGTCACCGTCCACTGGGCTCAGCGAGAAAACGCGATTTCGGCGCTTCTGAGGGCCGAAAACGCGATATCGGCCGATTTTCGATCTGTCAGCAGATTCGGTTTCTGGGCAGTTTACATGTCGAACTGCACGGTAGAAACGATAAAACAGCTCCTCCGTGCAGTTTTCATACCGAGTCACCGTCCACTGGGCTCAGCGAGAAAACGCGATTTCGGCGCTTCTGAGGGCCGAAAACGCGATATCGGCCGATTTGCGATCTGTCAGCAGATTCGGTTTCTGGGCAGTTTACATGTCGAACTGCACGGTAGAAACGATAAAACAGCTCCTCCGTGCAGTTTTCATACCGAGTCACCGTCCACTGGGCTCAGCGAGAAAACGCGATTTCGGCGCTTCTGAGGGCCGAAAACGCGATATCGGCCGATTTGCGATCTGTCAGCAGATTCGGTTTCTGGGCAGTTTACATGTCGAACTGCACGGTAGAAACGATAAAACAGCTCCTCCGTGCAGTTTTCATACCGAGTCACCGTCCACTGGGCTCAGCGAGAAAACGCGATTTCGGCGCTTCTGAGGGCCGAAAACGCGATATCGGCCGATTTGCGATCTGTCAGCAGATTCGGTTTCTGGGCAGTTTACATGTCGAACTGCACGGTAGAAACGATAAAACAGCTCCTCCGTGCAGTTTTCATACCGAGTCACCGTCCACTGGGCTCAGCGAGAAAACGCGATTTCGGCGCTTCTGAGGGCCGAAAACGCGATATCGGCCGATTTTCGATCTGTCAGCAGATTCGGTTTCTGGGCAGTTTACATGTCGAACTGCACGGTAGAAACGATAAAACAGCTCCTCCGTGCAGTTTTCATACCGAGTCACCGTCCACTGGGCTCAGCGAGAAAACGCGATTTCGGCGCTTCTGAGGGCCGAAAACGCGATATCGGCCGATTTGCGATCTGTCAGCAGATTCGGTTTCTGGGCAGTTTACATGTCGAACTGCACGGTAGAAACGATAAAACAGCTCCTCCGTGCAGTTTTCATACCGAGTCACCGTCCACTGGGCTCAGCGAGAAAACGCGATTTCGGCGCTTCTGAGGGCCGAAAACGCGATATCGGCCGATTTTCGATCTGTCAGCAGATTCGGTTTCTGGGCAGTTTACATGTCGAACTGCACGGTAGAAACGATAAAACAGCTCCTCCGTGCAGTTTTCATACCGAGTCACCGTCCACTGGGCTCAGCGAGAAAACGCGATTTCGGCGCTTCTGAGGGCCGAAAACGCGATATCGGCCGATTTGCGATCTGTCAGCAGATTCGGTTTCTGGGCAGTTTACATGTCGAACTGCACGGTAGAAACGATAAAACAGCTCCTCCGTGCAGTTTTCATACCGAGTCACCGTCCACTGGGCTCAGCGAGAAAACGCGATTTCGGCGCTTCTGAGGGCCGAAAACGCGATATCGGCCGATTTGCGATCTGTCAGCAGATTCGGTTTCTGGGCAGTTTACATGTCGAACTGCACGGTAGAAACGATAAAACAGCTCCTCCGTGCAGTTTTCATACCGAGTCACCGTCCACTGGGCTCAGCGAGAAAACGCGATTTCGGCGCTTCTGAGGGCCGAAAACGCGATATCGGCCGATTTGCGATCTGTCAGCAGATTCGGTTTCTGGGCAGTTTACATGTCGAACTGCACGGTAGAAACGATAAAACAGCTCCTCCGTGCAGTTTTCATACCGAGTCACCGTCCACTGGGCTCAGCGAGAAAACGCGATTTCGGCGCTTCTGAGGGCCGAAAACGCGATATCGGCCGATTTTCGATCTGTCAGCAGATTCGGTTTCTGGGCAGTTTACATGTCGAACTGCACGGTAGAAACGATAAAACAGCTCCTCCGTGCAGTTTTCATACCGAGTCACCGTCCACTGGGCTCAGCGAGAAAACGCGATTTCGGCGCTTCTGAGGGCCGAAAACGCGATATCGGCCGATTTGCGATCTGTCAGCAGATTCGGTTTCTGGGCAGTTTACATGTCGAACTGCACGGTAGAAACGATAAAACAGCTCCTCCGTGCAGTTTTCATACCGAGTCACCGTCCACTGGGCTCAGCGAGAAAACGCGATTTCGGCGCTTCTGAGGGCCGAAAACGCGATATCGGCCGATTTGCGATCTGTCAGCAGATTCGGTTTCTGGGCAGTTTACATGTCGAACTGCACGGTAGAAACGATAAAACAGCTCCTCCGTGCAGTTTTCATACCGAGTCACCGTCCACTGGGCTCAGCGAGAAAACGCGATTTCGGCGCTTCTGAGGGCCGAAAACGCGATATCGGCCGATTTTCGATCTGTCAGCAGATTCGGTTTCTGGGCAGTTTACATGTCGAACTGCACGGTAGAAACGATAAAACAGCTCCTCCGTGCAGTTTTCATACCGAGTCACCGTCCACTGGGCTCAGCGAGAAAACGCGATTTCGGCGCTTCTGAGGGCCGAAAACGCGATATCGGCCGATTTGCGATCTGTCAGCAGATTCGGTTTCTGGGCAGTTTACATGTCGAACTGCACGGTAGAAACGATAAAACAGCTCCTCCGTGCAGTTTTCATACCGAGTCACCGTCCACTGGGCTCAGCGAGAAAACGCGATTTCGGCGCTTCTGAGGGCCGAAAACGCGATATCGGCCGATTTTCGATCTGTCAGCAGATTCGGTTTCTGGGCAGTTTACATGTCGAACTGCACGGTAGAAACGATAAAACAGCTCCTCCGTGCAGTTTTCATACCGAGTCACCGTCCACTGGGCTCAGCGAGAAAACGCGATTTCGGCGCTTCTGAGGGCCGAAAACGCGATATCGGCCGATTTGCGATCTGTCAGCAGATTCGGTTTCTGGGCAGTTTACATGTCGAACTGCACGGTAGAAACGATAAAACAGCTCCTCCGTGCAGTTTTCATACCGAGTCACCGTCCACTGGGCTCAGCGAGAAAACGCGATTTCGGCGCTTCTGAGGGCCGAAAACGCGATATCGGCCGATTTGCGATCTGTCAGCAGATTCGGTTTCTGGGCAGTTTACATGTCGAACTGCACGGTAGAAACGATAAAACAGCTCCTCCGTGCAGTTTTCATACCGAGTCACCGTCCACTGGGCTCAGCGAGAAAACGCGATTTCGGCGCTTCTGAGGGCCGAAAACGCGATATCGGCCGATTTGCGATCTGTCAGCAGATTCGGTTTCTGGGCAGTTTACATGTCGAACTGCACGGTAGAAACGATAAAACAGCTCCTCCGTGCAGTTTTCATACCGAGTCACCGTCCACTGGGCTCAGCGAGAAAACGCGATTTCGGCGCTTCTGAGGGCCGAAAACGCGATATCGGCCGATTTGCGATCTGTCAGCAGATTCGGTTTCTGGGCAGTTTACATGTCGAACTGCACGGTAGAAACGATAAAACAGCTCCTCCGTGCAGTTTTTCATACCGAGTCACCGTCCACTGGGCTCAGCGAGAAAACGCGATTTCGGCGCTTCTGAGGGCCGAAAACGCGATATCGGCCGATTTGCGATCTGTCAGCAGATTCGGTTTCTGGGCAGTTTACATGTCGAACTGCACGGTAGAAACGATAAAACAGCTCCTCCGTGCAGTTTTCATACCGAGTCACCGTCCACTGGGCTCAGCGAGAAAACGCGATTTCGGCGCTTCTGAGGGCCGAAAACGCGATATCGGCCGATTTTCGATCTGTCAGCAGATTCGGTTTCTGGGCAGTTTACATGTCGAACTGCACGGTAGAAACGATAAAACAGCTCCTCCGTGCAGTTTTCATACCGAGTCACCGTCCACTGGGCTCAGCGAGAAAACGCGATTTCGGCGCTTCTGAGGGCCGAAAACGCGATATCGGCCGATTTGCGATCTGTCAGCAGATTCGGTTTCTGGGCAGTTTACATGTCGAACTGCACGGTAGAAACGATAAAACAGCTCCTCCGTGCAGTTTTCATACCGAGTCACCGTCCACTGGGCTCAGCGAGAAAACGCGATTTCGGCGCTTCTGAGGGCCGAAAACGCGATATCGGCCGATTTGCGATCTGTCAGCAGATTCGGTTTCTGGGCAGTTTACATGTCGAACTGCACGGTAGAAACGATAAAACAGCTCCTCCGTGCAGTTTTCATACCGAGTCACCGTCCACTGGGCTCAGCGAGAAAACGCGATTTCGGCGCTTCTGAGGGCCGAAAACGCGATATCGGCCGATTTGCGATCTGTCAGCAGATTCGGTTTCTGGGCAGTTTACATGTCGAACTGCACGGTAGAAACGATAAAACAGCTCCTCCGTGCAGTTTTCATACCGAGTCACCGTCCACTGGGCTCAGCGAGAAAACGCGATTTCGGCGCTTCTGAGGGCCGAAAACGCGATATCGGCCGATTTGCGATCTGTCAGCAGATTCGGTTTCTGGGCAGTTTACATGTCGAACTGCACGGTAGAAACGATAAAACAGCTCCTCCGTGCAGTTTTCATACCGAGTCACCGTCCACTGGGCTCAGCGAGAAAACGCGATTTCGGCGCTTCTGAGGGCCGAAAACGCGATATCGGCCGATTTGCGATCTGTCAGCAGATTCGGTTTCTGGGCAGTTTACATGTCGAACTGCACGGTAGAAACGATAAAACAGCTCCTCCGTGCAGTTTTCATACCGAGTCACCGTCCACTGGGCTCAGCGAGAAAACGCGATTTCGGCGCTTCTGAGGGCCGAAAACGCGATATCGGCCGATTTGCGATCTGTCAGCAGATTCGGTTTCTGGGCAGTTTACATGTCGAACTGCACGGTAGAAACGATAAAACAGCTCCTCCGTGCAGTTTTCATACCGAGTCACCGTCCACTGGGCTCAGCGAGAAAACGCGATTTCGGCGCTTCTGAGGGCCGAAAACGCGATATCGGCCGATTTGCGATCTGTCAGCAGATTCGGTTTCTGGGCAGTTTACATGTCGAACTGCACGGTAGAAACGATAAAACAGCTCCTCCGTGCAGTTTTCATACCGAGTCACCGTCCACTGGCTCAGCGAGAAAACGCGATTTCGGCGCTTCTGAGGGCCGAAAACGCGATATCGGCCGATTTTCGATCTGTCAGCAGATTCGGTTTCTGGGCAGTTTACATGTCGAACTGCACGGTAGAAACGATAAAACAGCTCCTCCGTGCAGTTTTCATACCGAGTCACCGTCCACTGGGCTCAGCGAGAAAACGCGATTTCGGCGCTTCTGAGGGCCGAAAACGCGATATCGGCCGATTTGCGATCTGTCAGCAGATTCGGTTTCTGGGCAGTTTACATGTCGAACTGCACGGTAGAAACGATAAAACAGCTCCTCCGTGCAGTTTTCATACCGAGTCACCGTCCACTGGGCTCAGCGAGAAAACGCGATTTCGGCGCTTCTGAGGGCCGAAAACGCGATATCGGCCGATTTTCGATCTGTCAGCAGATTCGGTTTCTGGGCAGTTTACATGTCGAACTGCACGGTAGAAACGATAAAACAGCTCCTCCGTGCAGTTTTCATACCGAGTCACCGTCCACTGGGCTCAGCGAGAAAACGCGATTTCGGCGCTTCTGAGGGCCGAAAACGCGATATCGGCCGATTTGCGATCTGTCAGCAGATTCGGTTTCTGGGCAGTTTACATGTCGAACTGCACGGTAGAAACGATAAAACAGCTCCTCCGTGCAGTTTTCATACCGAGTCACCGTCCACTGGGCTCAGCGAGAAAACGCGATTTCGGCGCTTCTGAGGGCCGAAAACGCGATATCGGCCGATTTGCGATCTGTCAGCAGATTCGGTTTCTGGGCAGTTTACATGTCGAACTGCACGGTAGAAACGATAAAACAGCTCCTCCGTGCAGTTTTCATACCGAGTCACCGTCCACTGGGCTCAGCGAGAAAACGCGATTTCGGCGCTTCTGAGGGCCGAAAACGCGATATCGGCCGATTTGCGATCTGTCAGCAGATTCGGTTTCTGGGCAGTTTACATGTCGAACTGCACGGTAGAAACGATAAAACAGCTCCTCCGTGCAGTTTTCATACCGAGTCACCGTCCACTGGGCTCAGCGAGAAAACGCGATTTCGGCGCTTCTGAGGGCCGAAAACGCGATATCGGCCGATTTGCGATCTGTCAGCAGATTCGGTTTCTGGGCAGTTTACATGTCGAACTGCACGGTAGAAACGATAAAACAGCTCCTCCGTGCAGTTTTCATACCGAGTCACCGTCCACTGGGCTCAGCGAGAAAACGCGATTTCGGCGCTTCTGAGGGCCGAAAACGCGATATCGGCCGATTTTCGATCTGTCAGCAGATTCGGTTTCTGGGCAGTTTACATGTCGAACTGCACGGTAGAAACGATAAAACAGCTCCTCCGTGCAGTTTTCATACCGAGTCACCGTCCACTGGGCTCAGCGAGAAAACGCGATTTCGGCGCTTCTGAGGGCCGAAAACGCGATATCGGCCGATTTGCGATCTGTCAGCAGATTCGGTTTCTGGGCAGTTTACATGTCGAACTGCACGGTAGAAACGATAAAACAGCTCCTCCGTGCAGTTTTCATACCGAGTCACCGTCCACTGGGCTCAGCGAGAAAACGCGATTTCGGCGCTTCTGAGGGCCGAAAACGCGATATCGGCCGATTTGCGATCTGTCAGCAGATTCGGTTTCTGGGCAGTTTACATGTCGAACTGCACGGTAGAAACGATAAAACAGCTCCTCCGTGCAGTTTTCATACCGAGTCACCGTCCACTGGCTCAGCGAGAAAACGCGATTTCGGCGCTTCTGAGGGCCGAAAACGCGATATCGGCCGATTTTCGATCTGTCAGCAGATTCGGTTTCTGGGCAGTTTACATGTCGAACTGCACGGTAGAAACGATAAAACAGCTCCTCCGTGCAGTTTTCATACCGAGTCACCGTCCACTGGGCTCAGCGAGAAAACGCGATTTCGGCGCTTCTGAGGGCCGAAAACGCGATATCGGCCGATTTGCGATCTGTCAGCAGATTCGGTTTCTGGGCAGTTTACATGTCGAACTGCACGGTAGAAACGATAAAACAGCTCCTCCGTGCAGTTTTCATACCGAGTCACCGTCCACTGGGCTCAGCGAGAAAACGCGATTTCGGCGCTTCTGAGGGCCGAAAACGCGATATCGGCCGATTTGCGATCTGTCAGCAGATTCGGTTTCTGGGCAGTTTACATGTCGAACTGCACGGTAGAAACGATAAAACAGCTCCTCCGTGCAGTTTTCATACCGAGTCACCGTCCACTGGGCTCAGCGAGAAAACGCGATTTCGGCGCTTCTGAGGGCCGAAAACGCGATATCGGCCGATTTTCGATCTGTCAGCAGATTCGGTTTCTGGGCAGTTTACATGTCGAACTGCACGGTAGAAACGATAAAACAGCTCCTCCGTGCAGTTTTCATACCGAGTCACCGTCCACTGGGCTCAGCGAGAAAACGCGATTTCGGCGCTTCTGAGGGCCGAAAACGCGATATCGGCCGATTTGCGATCTGTCAGCAGATTCGGTTTCTGGGCAGTTTACATGTCGAACTGCACGGTAGAAACGATAAAACAGCTCCTCCGTGCAGTTTTCATACCGAGTCACCGTCCACTGGGCTCAGCGAGAAAACGCGATTTCGGCGCTTCTGAGGGCCGAAAACGCGATATCGGCCGATTTGCGATCTGTCAGCAGATTCGGTTTCTGGGCAGTTTACATGTCGAACTGCACGGTAGAAACGATAAAACAGCTCCTCCGTGCAGTTTTCATACCGAGTCACCGTCCACTGGGCTCAGCGAGAAAACGCGATTTCGGCGCTTCTGAGGGCCGAAAACGCGATATCGGCCGATTTGCGATCTGTCAGCAGATTCGGTTTCTGGGCAGTTTACATGTCGAACTGCACGGTAGAAACGATAAAACAGCTCCTCCGTGCAGTTTTCATACCGAGTCACCGTCCACTGGGCTCAGCGAGAAAACGCGATTTCGGCGCTTCTGAGGGCCGAAAACGCGATATCGGCCGATTTTCGATCTGTCAGCAGATTCGGTTTCTGGGCAGTTTACATGTCGAACTGCACGGTAGAAACGATAAAACAGCTCCTCCGTGCAGTTTTCATACCGAGTCACCGTCCACTGGGCTCAGCGAGAAAACGCGATTTCGGCGCTTCTGAGGGCCGAAAACGCGATATCGGCCGATTTGCGATCTGTCAGCAGATTCGGTTTCTGGGCAGTTTACATGTCGAACTGCACGGTAGAAACGATAAAACAGCTCCTCCGTGCAGTTTTCATACCGAGTCACCGTCCACTGGGCTCAGCGAGAAAACGCGATTTCGGCGCTTCTGAGGGCCGAAAACGCGATATCGGCCGATTTGCGATCTGTCAGCAGATTCGGTTTCTGGGCAGTTTACATGTCGAACTGCACGGTAGAAACGATAAAACAGCTCCTCCGTGCAGTTTTCATACCGAGTCACCGTCCACTGGGCTCAGCGAGAAAACGCGATTTCGGCGCTTCTGAGGGCCGAAAACGCGATATCGGCCGATTTGCGATCTGTCAGCAGATTCGGTTTCTGGGCAGTTTACATGTCGAACTGCACGGTAGAAACGATAAAACAGCTCCTCCGTGCAGTTTTCATACCGAGTCACCGTCCACTGGGCTCAGCGAGAAAACGCGATTTCGGCGCTTCTGAGGGCCGAAAACGCGATATCGGCCGATTTGCGATCTGTCAGCAGATTCGGTTTCTGGGCAGTTTACATGTCGAACTGCACGGTAGAAACGATAAAACAGCTCCTCCGTGCAGTTTTCATACCGAGTCACCGTCCACTGGGCTCAGCGAGAAAACGCGATTTCGGCGCTTCTGAGGGCCGAAAACGCGATATCGGCCGATTTGCGATCTGTCAGCAGATTCGGTTTCTGGGCAGTTTACATGTCGAACTGCACGGTAGAAACGATAAAACAGCTCCTCCGTGCAGTTTTCATACCGAGTCACCGTCCACTGGGCTCAGCGAGAAAACGCGATTTCGGCGCTTCTGAGGGCCGAAAACGCGATATCGGCCGATTTGCGATCTGTCAGCAGATTCGGTTTCTGGGCAGTTTACATGTCGAACTGCACGGTAGAAACGATAAAACAGCTCCTCCGTGCAGTTTTCATACCGAGTCACCGTCCACTGGGCTCAGCGAGAAAACGCGATTTCGGCGCTTCTGAGGGCCGAAAACGCGATATCGGCCGATTTGCGATCTGTCAGCAGATTCGGTTTCTGGGCAGTTTACATGTCGAACTGCACGGTAGAAACGATAAAACAGCTCCTCCGTGCAGTTTTCATACCGAGTCACCGTCCACTGGGCTCAGCGAGAAAACGCGATTTCGGCGCTTCTGAGGGCCGAAAACGCGATATCGGCCGATTTGCGATCTGTCAGCAGATTCGGTTTCTGGGCAGTTTACATGTCGAACTGCACGGTAGAAACGATAAAACAGCTCCTCCGTGCAGTTTTCATACCGAGTCACCGTCCACTGGGCTCAGCGAGAAAACGCGATTTCGGCGCTTCTGAGGGCCGAAAACGCGATATCGGCCGATTTGCGATCTGTCAGCAGATTCGGTTTCTGGGCAGTTTACATGTCGAACTGCACGGTAGAAACGATAAAACAGCTCCTCCGTGCAGTTTTCATACCGAGTCACCGTCCACTGGGCTCAGCGAGAAAACGCGATTTCGGCGCTTCTGAGGGCCGAAAACGCGATATCGGCCGATTTGCGATCTGTCAGCAGATTCGGTTTCTGGGCAGTTTACATGTCGAACTGCACGGTAGAAACGATAAAACAGCTCCTCCGTGCAGTTTTCATACCGAGTCACCGTCCACTGGGCTCAGCGAGAAAACGCGATTTCGGCGCTTCTGAGGGCCGAAAACGCGATATCGGCCGATTTTCGATCTGTCAGCAGATTCGGTTTCTGGGCAGTTTACATGTCGAACTGCACGGTAGAAACGATAAAACAGCTCCTCCGTGCAGTTTTCATACCGAGTCACCGTCCACTGGGCTCAGCGAGAAAACGCGATTTCGGCGCTTCTGAGGGCCGAAAACGCGATATCGGCCGATTTGCGATCTGTCAGCAGATTCGGTTTCTGGGCAGTTTACATGTCGAACTGCACGGTAGAAACGATAAAACAGCTCCTCCGTGCAGTTTTCATACCGAGTCACCGTCCACTGGGCTCAGCGAGAAAACGCGATTTCGGCGCTTCTGAGGGCCGAAAACGCGATATCGGCCGATTTGCGATCTGTCAGCAGATTCGGTTTCTGGGCAGTTTACATGTCGAACTGCACGGTAGAAACGATAAAACAGCTCCTCCGTGCAGTTTTCATACCGAGTCACCGTCCACTGGGCTCAGCGAGAAAACGCGATTTCGGCGCTTCTGAGGGCCGAAAACGCGATATCGGCCGATTTGCGATCTGTCAGCAGATTCGGTTTCTGGGCAGTTTACATGTCGAACTGCACGGTAGAAACGATAAAACAGCTCCTCCGTGCAGTTTTCATACCGAGTCACCGTCCACTGGGCTCAGCGAGAAAACGCGATTTCGGCGCTTCTGAGGGCCGAAAACGCGATATCGGCCGATTTGCGATCTGTCAGCAGATTCGGTTTCTGGGCAGTTTACATGTCGAACTGCACGGTAGAAACGATAAAACAGCTCCTCCGTGCAGTTTTCATACCGAGTCACCGTCCACTGGGCTCAGCGAGAAAACGCGATTTCGGCGCTTCTGAGGGCCGAAAACGCGATATCGGCCGATTTTCGATCTGTCAGCAGATTCGGTTTCTGGGCAGTTTACATGTCGAACTGCACGGTAGAAACGATAAAACAGCTCCTCCGTGCAGTTTTCATACCGAGTCACCGTCCACTGGGCTCAGCGAGAAAACGCGATTTCGGCGCTTCTGAGGGCCGAAAACGCGATATCGGCCGATTTGCGATCTGTCAGCAGATTCGGTTTCTGGGCAGTTTACATGTCGAACTGCACGGTAGAAACGATAAAACAGCTCCTCCGTGCAGTTTTCATACCGAGTCACCGTCCACTGGGCTCAGCGAGAAAACGCGATTTCGGCGCTTCTGAGGGCCGAAAACGCGATATCGGCCGATTTGCGATCTGTCAGCAGATTCGGTTTCTGGGCAGTTTACATGTCGAACTGCACGGTAGAAACGATAAAACAGCTCCTCCGTGCAGTTTTCATACCGAGTCACCGTCCACTGGGCTCAGCGAGAAAACGCGATTTCGGCGCTTCTGAGGGCCGAAAACGCGATATCGGCCGATTTTCGATCTGTCAGCAGATTCGGTTTCTGGGCAGTTTACATGTCGAACTGCACGGTAGAAACGATAAAACAGCTCCTCCGTGCAGTTTTCATACCGAGTCACCGTCCACTGGGCTCAGCGAGAAAACGCGATTTCGGCGCTTCTGAGGGCCGAAAACGCGATATCGGCCGATTTGCGATCTGTCAGCAGATTCGGTTTCTGGGCAGTTTACATGTCGAACTGCACGGTAGAAACGATAAAACAGCTCCTCCGTGCAGTTTTCATACCGAGTCACCGTCCACTGGGCTCAGCGAGAAAACGCGATTTCGGCGCTTCTGAGGGCCGAAAACGCGATATCGGCCGATTTGCGATCTGTCAGCAGATTCGGTTTCTGGGCAGTTTACATGTCGAACTGCACGGTAGAAACGATAAAACAGCTCCTCCGTGCAGTTTTCATACCGAGTCACCGTCCACTGGGCTCAGCGAGAAAACGCGATTTCGGCGCTTCTGAGGGCCGAAAACGCGATATCGGCCGATTTGCGATCTGTCAGCAGATTCGGTTTCTGGGCAGTTTACATGTCGAACTGCACGGTAGAAACGATAAAACAGCTCCTCCGTGCAGTTTTCATACCGAGTCACCGTCCACTGGGCTCAGCGAGAAAACGCGATTTCGGCGCTTCTGAGGGCCGAAAACGCGATATCGGCCGATTTTCGATCTGTCAGCAGATTCGGTTTCTGGGCAGTTTACATGTCGAACTGCACGGTAGAAACGATAAAACAGCTCCTCCGTGCAGTTTTCATACCGAGTCACCGTCCACTGGGCTCAGCGAGAAAACGCGATTTCGGCGCTTCTGAGGGCCGAAAACGCGATATCGGCCGATTTGCGATCTGTCAGCAGATTCGGTTTCTGGGCAGTTTACATGTCGAACTGCACGGTAGAAACGATAAAACAGCTCCTCCGTGCAGTTTTCATACCGAGTCACCGTCCACTGGGCTCAGCGAGAAAACGCGATTTCGGCGCTTCTGAGGGCCGAAAACGCGATATCGGCCGATTTGCGATCTGTCAGCAGATTCGGTTTCTGGGCAGTTTACATGTCGAACTGCACGGTAGAAACGATAAAACAGCTCCTCCGTGCAGTTTTCATACCGAGTCACCGTCCACTGGGCTCAGCGAGAAAACGCGATTTCGGCGCTTCTGAGGGCCGAAAACGCGATATCGGCCGATTTGCGATCTGTCAGCAGATTCGGTTTCTGGGCAGTTTACATGTCGAACTGCACGGTAGAAACGATAAAACAGCTCCTCCGTGCAGTTTTCATACCGAGTCACCGTCCACTGGGCTCAGCGAGAAAACGCGATTTCGGCGCTTCTGAGGGCCGAAAACGCGATATCGGCCGATTTGCGATCTGTCAGCAGATTCGGTTTCTGGGCAGTTTACATGTCGAACTGCACGGTAGAAACGATAAAACAGCTCCTCCGTGCAGTTTTCATACCGAGTCACCGTCCACTGGGCTCAGCGAGAAAACGCGATTTCGGCGCTTCTGAGGGCCGAAAACGCGATATCGGCCGATTTGCGATCTGTCAGCAGATTCGGTTTCTGGGCAGTTTACATGTCGAACTGCACGGTAGAAACGATAAAACAGCTCCTCCGTGCAGTTTTCATACCGAGTCACCGTCCACTGGGCTCAGCGAGAAAACGCGATTTCGGCGCTTCTGAGGGCCGAAAACGCGATATCGGCCGATTTGCGATCTGTCAGCAGATTCGGTTTCTGGGCAGTTTACATGTCGAACTGCACGGTAGAAACGATAAAACAGCTCCTCCGTGCAGTTTTCATACCGAGTCACCGTCCACTGGGCTCAGCGAGAAAACGCGATTTCGGCGCTTCTGAGGGCCGAAAACGCGATATCGGCCGATTTGCGATCTGTCAGCAGATTCGGTTTCTGGGCAGTTTACATGTCGAACTGCACGGTAGAAACGATAAAACAGCTCCTCCGTGCAGTTTTCATACCGAGTCACCGTCCACTGGGCTCAGCGAGAAAACGCGATTTCGGCGCTTCTGAGGGCCGAAAACGCGATATCGGCCGATTTGCGATCTGTCAGCAGATTCGGTTTCTGGGCAGTTTACATGTCGAACTGCACGGTAGAAACGATAAAACAGCTCCTCCGTGCAGTTTTCATACCGAGTCACCGTCCACTGGGCTCAGCGAGAAAACGCGATTTCGGCGCTTCTGAGGGCCGAAAACGCGATATCGGCCGATTTGCGATCTGTCAGCAGATTCGGTTTCTGGGCAGTTTACATGTCGAACTGCACGGTAGAAACGATAAAACAGCTCCTCCGTGCAGTTTTCATACCGAGTCACCGTCCACTGGGCTCAGCGAGAAAACGCGATTTCGGCGCTTCTGAGGGCCGAAAACGCGATATCGGCCGATTTGCGATCTGTCAGCAGATTCGGTTTCTGGGCAGTTTACATGTCGAACTGCACGGTAGAAACGATAAAACAGCTCCTCCGTGCAGTTTTCATACCGAGTCACCGTCCACTGGGCTCAGCGAGAAAACGCGATTTCGGCGCTTCTGAGGGCCGAAAACGCGATATCGGCCGATTTTCGATCTGTCAGCAGATTCGGTTTCTGGGCAGTTTACATGTCGAACTGCACGGTAGAAACGATAAAACAGCTCCTCCGTGCAGTTTTCATACCGAGTCACCGTCCACTGGGCTCAGCGAGAAAACGCGATTTCGGCGCTTCTGAGGGCCGAAAACGCGATATCGGCCGATTTGCGATCTGTCAGCAGATTCGGTTTCTGGGCAGTTTACATGTCGAACTGCACGGTAGAAACGATAAAACAGCTCCTCCGTGCAGTTTTCATACCGAGTCACCGTCCACTGGGCTCAGCGAGAAAACGCGATTTCGGCGCTTCTGAGGGCCGAAAACGCGATATCGGCCGATTTGCGATCTGTCAGCAGATTCGGTTTCTGGGCAGTTTACATGTCGAACTGCACGGTAGAAACGATAAAACAGCTCCTCCGTGCAGTTTTCATACCGAGTCACCGTCCACTGGGCTCAGCGAGAAAACGCGATTTCGGCGCTTCTGAGGGCCGAAAACGCGATATCGGCCGATTTGCGATCTGTCAGCAGATTCGGTTTCTGGGCAGTTTACATGTCGAACTGCACGGTAGAAACGATAAAACAGCTCCTCCGTGCAGTTTTCATACCGAGTCACCGTCCACTGGGCTCAGCGAGAAAACGCGATTTCGGCGCTTCTGAGGGCCGAAAACGCGATATCGGCCGATTTTCGATCTGTCAGCAGATTCGGTTTCTGGGCAGTTTACATGTCGAACTGCACGGTAGAAACGATAAAACAGCTCCTCCGTGCAGTTTTCATACCGAGTCACCGTCCACTGGGCTCAGCGAGAAAACGCGATTTCGGCGCTTCTGAGGGCCGAAAACGCGATATCGGCCGATTTGCGATCTGTCAGCAGATTCGGTTTCTGGGCAGTTTACATGTCGAACTGCACGGTAGAAACGATAAAACAGCTCCTCCGTGCAGTTTTCATACCGAGTCACCGTCCACTGGGCTCAGCGAGAAAACGCGATTTCGGCGCTTCTGAGGGCCGAAAACGCGATATCGGCCGATTTGCGATCTGTCAGCAGATTCGGTTTCTGGGCAGTTTACATGTCGAACTGCACGGTAGAAACGATAAAACAGCTCCTCCGTGCAGTTTTCATACCGAGTCACCGTCCACTGGGCTCAGCGAGAAAACGCGATTTCGGCGCTTCTGAGGGCCGAAAACGCGATATCGGCCGATTTTCGATCTGTCAGCAGATTCGGTTTCTGGGCAGTTTACATGTCGAACTGCACGGTAGAAACGATAAAACAGCTCCTCCGTGCAGTTTTCATACCGAGTCACCGTCCACTGGGCTCAGCGAGAAAACGCGATTTCGGCGCTTCTGAGGGCCGAAAACGCGATATCGGCCGATTTGCGATCTGTCAGCAGATTCGGTTTCTGGGCAGTTTACATGTCGAACTGCACGGTAGAAACGATAAAACAGCTCCTCCGTGCAGTTTTCATACCGAGTCACCGTCCACTGGGCTCAGCGAGAAAACGCGATTTCGGCGCTTCTGAGGGCCGAAAACGCGATATCGGCCGATTTGCGATCTGTCAGCAGATTCGGTTTCTGGGCAGTTTACATGTCGAACTGCACGGTAGAAACGATAAAACAGCTCCTCCGTGCAGTTTTCATACCGAGTCACCGTCCACTGGGCTCAGCGAGAAAACGCGATTTCGGCGCTTCTGAGGGCCGAAAACGCGATATCGGCCGATTTTCGATCTGTCAGCAGATTCGGTTTCTGGGCAGTTTACATGTCGAACTGCACGGTAGAAACGATAAAACAGCTCCTCCGTGCAGTTTTCATACCGAGTCACCGTCCACTGGGCTCAGCGAGAAAACGCGATTTCGGCGCTTCTGAGGGCCGAAAACGCGATATCGGCCGATTTGCGATCTGTCAGCAGATTCGGTTTCTGGGCAGTTTACATGTCGAACTGCACGGTAGAAACGATAAAACAGCTCCTCCGTGCAGTTTTCATACCGAGTCACCGTCCACTGGGCTCAGCGAGAAAACGCGATTTCGGCGCTTCTGAGGGCCGAAAACGCGATATCGGCCGATTTTCGATCTGTCAGCAGATTCGGTTTCTGGGCAGTTTACATGTCGAACTGCACGGTAGAAACGATAAAACAGCTCCTCCGTGCAGTTTTCATACCGAGTCACCGTCCACTGGGCTCAGCGAGAAAACGCGATTTCGGCGCTTCTGAGGGCCGAAAACGCGATATCGGCCGATTTGCGATCTGTCAGCAGATTCGGTTTCTGGGCAGTTTACATGTCGAACTGCACGGTAGAAACGATAAAACAGCTCCTCCGTGCAGTTTTCATACCGAGTCACCGTCCACTGGGCTCAGCGAGAAAACGCGATTTCGGCGCTTCTGAGGGCCGAAAACGCGATATCGGCCGATTTGCGATCTGTCAGCAGATTCGGTTTCTGGGCAGTTTACATGTCGAACTGCACGGTAGAAACGATAAAACAGCTCCTCCGTGCAGTTTTCATACCGAGTCACCGTCCACTGGGCTCAGCGAGAAAACGCGATTTCGGCGCTTCTGAGGGCCGAAAACGCGATATCGGCCGATTTGCGATCTGTCAGCAGATTCGGTTTCTGGGCAGTTTACATGTCGAACTGCACGGTAGAAACGATAAAACAGCTCCTCCGTGCAGTTTTCATACCGAGTCACCGTCCACTGGGCTCAGCGAGAAAACGCGATTTCGGCGCTTCTGAGGGCCGAAAACGCGATATCGGCCGATTTGCGATCTGTCAGCAGATTCGGTTTCTGGGCAGTTTACATGTCGAACTGCACGGTAGAAACGATAAAACAGCTCCTCCGTGCAGTTTTCATACCGAGTCACCGTCCACTGGGCTCAGCGAGAAAACGCGATTTCGGCGCTTCTGAGGGCCGAAAACGCGATATCGGCCGATTTGCGATCTGTCAGCAGATTCGGTTTCTGGGCAGTTTACATGTCGAACTGCACGGTAGAAACGATAAAACAGCTCCTCCGTGCAGTTTTCATACCGAGTCACCGTCCACTCGGCTCAGCGAGAAAACGCGATTTCGGCGCTTCTGAGGGCCGAAAACGCGATATCGGCCGATTTTCGATCTGTCAGCAGATTCGGTTTCTGGGCAGTTTACATGTCGAACTGCACGGTAGAAACGATAAAACAGCTCCTCCGTGCAGTTTTCATACCGAGTCACCGTCCACTGGGCTCAGCGAGAAAACGCGATTTCGGCGCTTCTGAGGGCCGAAAACGCGATATCGGCCGATTTGCGATCTGTCAGCAGATTCGGTTTCTGGGCAGTTTACATGTCGAACTGCACGGTAGAAACGATAAAACAGCTCCTCCGTGCAGTTTTCATACCGAGTCACCGTCCACTGGCTCAGCGAGAAAACGCGATTTCGGCGCTTCTGAGGGCCGAAAACGCGATATCGGCCGATTTTCGATCTGTCAGCAGATTCGGTTTCTGGGCAGTTTACATGTCGAACTGCACGGTAGAAACGATAAAACAGCTCCTCCGTGCAGTTTTCATACCGAGTCACCGTCCACTGGGCTCAGCGAGAAAACGCGATTTCGGCGCTTCGGAGGGCCGAAAACGCGATATCGGCCGATTTGCGATCTGTCAGCAGATTCGGTTTCTGGGCAGTTTACATGTCGAACTGCACGGTAGAAACGATAAAACAGCTCCTCCGTGCAGTTTTCATACCGAGTCACCGTCCACTGGGCTCAGCGAGAAAACGCGATTTCGGCGCTTCTGAGGGCCGAAAACGCGATATCGGCCGATTTGCGATCTGTCAGCAGATTCGGTTTCTGGGCAGTTTACATGTCGAACTGCACGGTAGAAACGATAAAACAGCTCCTCCGTGCAGTTTTCATACCGAGTCACCGTCCACTGGGCTCAGCGAGAAAACGCGATTTCGGCGCTTCTGAGGGCCGAAAACGCGATATCGGCCGATTTTCGATCTGTCAGCAGATTCGGTTTCTGGGCAGTTTACATGTCGAACTGCACGGTAGAAACGATAAAACAGCTCCTCCGTGCAGTTTTCATACCGAGTCACCGTCCACTGGGCTCAGCGAGAAAACGCGATTTCGGCGCTTCTGAGGGCCGAAAACGCGATATCGGCCGATTTGCGATCTGTCAGCAGATTCGGTTTCTGGGCAGTTTACATGTCGAACTGCACGGTAGAAACGATAAAACAGCTCCTCCGTGCAGTTTTCATACCGAGTCACCGTCCACTGGGCTCAGCGAGAAAACGCGATTTCGGCGCTTCTGAGGGCCGAAAACGCGATATCGGCCGATTTTCGATCTGTCAGCAGATTCGGTTTCTGGGCAGTTTACATGTCGAACTGCACGGTAGAAACGATAAAACAGCTCCTCCGTGCAGTTTTCATACCGAGTCACCGTCCACTGGGCTCAGCGAGAAAACGCGATTTCGGCGCTTCTGAGGGCCGAAAACGCGATATCGGCCGATTTGCGATCTGTCAGCAGATTCGGTTTCTGGGCAGTTTACATGTCGAACTGCACGGTAGAAACGATAAAACAGCTCCTCCGTGCAGTTTTCATACCGAGTCACCGTCCACTGGGCTCAGCGAGAAAACGCGATTTCGGCGCTTCTGAGGGCCGAAAACGCGATATCGGCCGATTTGCGATCTGTCAGCAGATTCGGTTTCTGGGCAGTTTACATGTCGAACTGCACGGTAGAAACGATAAAACAGCTCCTCCGTGCAGTTTTCATACCGAGTCACCGTCCACTGGGCTCAGCGAGAAAACGCGATTTCGGCGCTTCTGAGGGCCGAAAACGCGATATCGGCCGATTTGCGATCTGTCAGCAGATTCGGTTTCTGGGCAGTTTACATGTCGAACTGCACGGTAGAAACGATAAAACAGCTCCTCCGTGCAGTTTTCATACCGAGTCACCGTCCACTGGGCTCAGCGAGAAAACGCGATTTCGGCGCTTCTGAGGGCCGAAAACGCGATATCGGCCGATTTGCGATCTGTCAGCAGATTCGGTTTCTGGGCAGTTTACATGTCGAACTGCACGGTAGAAACGATAAAACAGCTCCTCCGTGCAGTTTTCATACCGAGTCACCGTCCACTGGGCTCAGCGAGAAAACGCGATTTCGGCGCTTCTGAGGGCCGAAAACGCGATATCGGCCGATTTGCGATCTGTCAGCAGATTCGGTTTCTGGGCAGTTTACATGTCGAACTGCACGGTAGAAACGATAAAACAGCTCCTCCGTGCAGTTTTCATACCGAGTCACCGTCCACTGGGCTCAGCGAGAAAACGCGATTTCGGCGCTTCTGAGGGCCGAAAACGCGATATCGGCCGATTTGCGATCTGTCAGCAGATTCGGTTTCTGGGCAGTTTACATGTCGAACTGCACGGTAGAAACGATAAAACAGCTCCTCCGTGCAGTTTTCATACCGAGTCACCGTCCACTGGGCTCAGCGAGAAAACGCGATTTCGGCGCTTCTGAGGGCCGAAAACGCGATATCGGCCGATTTGCTGTCAGCAGATTCGGTTTCTGGGCAGTTTACATGTCGAACTGCACGGTAGAAACGATAAAACAGCTCCTCCGTGCAGTTTTCATACCGAGTCACCGTCCACTCGGCTCAGCGAGAAAACGCGATTTCGGCGCTTCTGAGGGCCGAAAACGCGATATCGGCCGATTTGCGATCTGTCAGCAGATTCGGTTTCTGGGCAGTTTACATGTCGAACTGCACGGTAGAAACGATAAAACAGCTCCTCCGTGCAGTTTTCATACCGAGTCACCGTCCACTGGGCTCAGCGAGAAAACGCGATTTCGGCGCTTCTGAGGGCCGAAAACGCGATATCGGCCGATTTGCGATCTGTCAGCAGATTCGGTTTCTGGGCAGTTTACATGTCGAACTGCACGGTAGAAACGATAAAACAGCTCCTCCGTGCAGTTTTCATACCGAGTCACCGTCCACTGGGCTCAGCGAGAAAACGCGATTTCGGCGCTTCTGAGGGCCGAAAACGCGATATCGGCCGATTTTCGATCTGTCAGCAGATTCGGTTTCTGGGCAGTTTACATGTCGAACTGCACGGTAGAAACGATAAAACAGCTCCTCCGTGCAGTTTTCATACCGAGTCACCGTCCACTGGGCTCAGCGAGAAAACGCGATTTCGGCGCTTCTGAGGGCCGAAAACGCGATATCGGCCGATTTGCGATCTGTCAGCAGATTCGGTTTCTGGGCAGTTTACATGTCGAACTGCACGGTAGAAACGATAAAACAGCTCCTCCGTGCAGTTTTCATACCGAGTCACCGTCCACTGGGCTCAGCGAGAAAACGCGATTTCGGCGCTTCTGAGGGCCGAAAACGCGATATCGGCCGATTTGCGATCTGTCAGCAGATTCGGTTTCTGGGCAGTTTACATGTCGAACTGCACGGTAGAAACGATAAAACAGCTCCTCCGTGCAGTTTTCATACCGAGTCACCGTCCACTGGGCTCAGCGAGAAAACGCGATTTCGGCGCTTCTGAGGGCCGAAAACGCGATATCGGCCGATTTGCGATCTGTCAGCAGATTCGGTTTCTGGGCAGTTTACATGTCGAACTGCACGGTAGAAACGATAAAACAGCTCCTCCGTGCAGTTTTCATACCGAGTCACCGTCCACTGGGCTCAGCGAGAAAACGCGATTTCGGCGCTTCTGAGGGCCGAAAACGCGATATCGGCCGATTTGCGATCTGTCAGCAGATTCGGTTTCTGGGCAGTTTACATGTCGAACTGCACGGTAGAAACGATAAAACAGCTCCTCCGTGCAGTTTTCATACCGAGTCACCGTCCACTGGGCTCAGCGAGAAAACGCGATTTCGGCGCTTCTGAGGGCCGAAAACGCGATATCGGCCGATTTTCGATCTGTCAGCAGATTCGGTTTCTGGGCAGTTTACATGTCGAACTGCACGGTAGAAACGATAAAACAGCTCCTCCGTGCAGTTTTCATACCGAGTCACCGTCCACTGGGCTCAGCGAGAAAACGCGATTTCGGCGCTTCTGAGGGCCGAAAACGCGATATCGGCCGATTTGCGATCTGTCAGCAGATTCGGTTTCTGGGCAGTTTACATGTCGAACTGCACGGTAGAAACGATAAAACAGCTCCTCCGTGCAGTTTTCATACCGAGTCACCGTCCACTGGGCTCAGCGAGAAAACGCGATTTCGGCGCTTCTGAGGGCCGAAAACGCGATATCGGCCGATTTTCGATCTGTCAGCAGATTCGGTTTCTGGGCAGTTTACATGTCGAACTGCACGGTAGAAACGATAAAACAGCTCCTCCGTGCAGTTTTCATACCGAGTCACCGTCCACTCGGCTCAGCGAGAAAACGCGATTTCGGCGCTTCTGAGGGCCGAAAACGCGATATCGGCCGATTTGCGATCTGTCAGCAGATTCGGTTTCTGGGCAGTTTACATGTCGAACTGCACGGTAGAAACGATAAAACAGCTCCTCCGTGCAGTTTTCATACCGAGTCACCGTCCACTCGGCTCAGCGAGAAAACGCGATTTCGGCGCTTCTGAGGGCCGAAAACGCGATATCGGCCGATTTTCGATCTGTCAGCAGATTCGGTTTCTGGGCAGTTTACATGTCGAACTGCACGGTAGAAACGATAAAACAGCTCCTCCGTGCAGTTTTCATACCGAGTCACCGTCCACTGGGCTCAGCGAGAAAACGCGATTTCGGCGCTTCTGAGGGCCGAAAACGCGATATCGGCCGATTTGCGATCTGTCAGCAGATTCGGTTTCTGGGCAGTTTACATGTCGAACTGCACGGTAGAAACGATAAAACAGCTCCTCCGTGCAGTTTTCATACCGAGTCACCGTCCACTGGGCTCAGCGAGAAAACGCGATTTCGGCGCTTCTGAGGGCCGAAAACGCGATATCGGCCGATTTGCGATCTGTCAGCAGATTCGGTTTCTGGGCAGTTTACATGTCGAACTGCACGGTAGAAACGATAAAACAGCTCCTCCGTGCAGTTTTCATACCGAGTCACCGTCCACTGGGCTCAGCGAGAAAACGCGATTTCGGCGCTTCTGAGGGCCGAAAACGCGATATCGGCCGATTTGCGATCTGTCAGCAGATTCGGTTTCTGGGCAGTTTACATGTCGAACTGCACGGTAGAAACGATAAAACAGCTCCTCCGTGCAGTTTTCATACCGAGTCACCGTCCACTGGGCTCAGCGAGAAAACGCGATTTCGGCGCTTCTGAGGGCCGAAAACGCGATATCGGCCGATTTGCGATCTGTCAGCAGATTCGGTTTCTGGGCAGTTTACATGTCGAACTGCACGGTAGAAACGATAAAACAGCTCCTCCGTGCAGTTTTCATACCGAGTCACCGTCCACTGGGCTCAGCGAGAAAACGCGATTTCGGCGCTTCTGAGGGCCGAAAACGCGATATCGGCCGATTTGCGATCTGTCAGCAGATTCGGTTTCTGGGCAGTTTACATGTCGAACTGCACGGTAGAAACGATAAAACAGCTCCTCCGTGCAGTTTTCATACCGAGTCACCGTCCACTCGGCTCAGCGAGAAAACGCGATTTCGGCGCTTCTGAGGGCCGAAAACGCGATATCGGCCGATTTTCGATCTGTCAGCAGATTCGGTTTCTGGGCAGTTTACATGTCGAACTGCACGGTAGAAACGATAAAACAGCTCCTCCGTGCAGTTTTCATACCGAGTCACCGTCCACTGGGCTCAGCGAGAAAACGCGATTTCGGCGCTTCTGAGGGCCGAAAACGCGATATCGGCCGATTTGCGATCTGTCAGCAGATTCGGTTTCTGGGCAGTTTACATGTCGAACTGCACGGTAGAAACGATAAAACAGCTCCTCCGTGCAGTTTTCATACCGAGTCACCGTCCACTGGGCTCAGCGAGAAAACGCGATTTCGGCGCTTCTGAGGGCCGAAAACGCGATATCGGCCGATTTGCGATCTGTCAGCAGATTCGGTTTCTGGGCAGTTTACATGTCGAACTGCACGGTAGAAACGATAAAACAGCTCCTCCGTGCAGTTTTCATACCGAGTCACCGTCCACTGGGCTCAGCGAGAAAACGCGATTTCGGCGCTTCTGAGGGCCGAAAACGCGATATCGGCCGATTTGCGATCTGTCAGCAGATTCGGTTTCTGGGCAGTTTACATGTCGAACTGCACGGTAGAAACGATAAATCAGCTCCTCCGTGCAGTTTTCATACCGAGTCACCGTCCACTGGCTCAGCGAGAAAACGCGATTTCGGCGCTTCTGAGGGCCGAAAACGCGATATCGGCCGATTTTCGATCTGTCAGCAGATTCGGTTTCTGGGCAGTTTACATGTCGAACTGCACGGTAGAAACGATAAAACAGCTCCTCCGTGCAGTTTTCATACCGAGTCACCGTCCACTGGGCTCAGCGAGAAAACGCGATTTCGGCGCTTCTGAGGGCCGAAAACGCGATATCGGCCGATTTGCGATCTGTCAGCAGATTCGGTTTCTGGGCAGTTTACATGTCGAACTGCACGGTAGAAACGATAAAACAGCTCCTCCGTGCAGTTTTCATACCGAGTCACCGTCCACTGGGCTCAGCGAGAAAACGCGATTTCGGCGCTTCTGAGGGCCGAAAACGCGATATCGGCCGATTTTCGATCTGTCAGCAGATTCGGTTTCTGGGCAGTTTACATGTCGAACTGCACGGTAGAAACGATAAAACAGCTCCTCCGTGCAGTTTTCATACCGAGTCACCGTCCACTGGGCTCAGCGAGAAAACGCGATTTCGGCGCTTCTGAGGGCCGAAAACGCGATATCGGCCGATTTGCGATCTGTCAGCAGATTCGGTTTCTGGGCAGTTTACATGTCGAACTGCACGGTAGAAACGATAAAACAGCTCCTCCGTGCAGTTTTCATACCGAGTCACCGTCCACTGGGCTCAGCGAGAAAACGCGATTTCGGCGCTTCTGAGGGCCGAAAACGCGATATCGGCCGATTTTCGATCTGTCAGCAGATTCGGTTTCTGGGCAGTTTACATGTCGAACTGCACGGTAGAAACGATAAAACAGCTCCTCCGTGCAGTTTTCATACCGAGTCACCGTCCACTGGGCTCAGCGAGAAAACGCGATTTCGGCGCTTCTGAGGGCCGAAAACGCGATATCGGCCGATTTTCGATCTGTCAGCAGATTCGGTTTCTGGGCAGTTTACATGTCGAACTGCACGGTAGAAACGATAAAACAGCTCCTCCGTGCAGTTTTCATACCGAGTCACCGTCCACTGGGCTCAGCGAGAAAACGCGATTTCGGCGCTTCTGAGGGCCGAAAACGCGATATCGGCCGATTTGCGATCTGTCAGCAGATTCGGTTTCTGGGCAGTTTACATGTCGAACTGCACGGTAGAAACGATAAAACAGCTCCTCCGTGCAGTTTTCATACCGAGTCACCGTCCACTGGGCTCAGCGAGAAAACGCGATTTCGGCGCTTCTGAGGGCCGAAAACGCGATATCGGCCGATTTGCGATCTGTCAGCAGATTCGGTTTCTGGGCAGTTTACATGTCGAACTGCACGGTAGAAACGATAAAACAGCTCCTCCGTGCAGTTTTCATACCGAGTCACCGTCCACTGGGCTCAGCGAGAAAACGCGATTTCGGCGCTTCTGAGGGCCGAAAACGCGATATCGGCCGATTTGCGATCTGTCAGCAGATTCGGTTTCTGGGCAGTTTACATGTCGAACTGCACGGTAGAAACGATAAAACAGCTCCTCCGTGCAGTTTTCATACCGAGTCACCGTCCACTGGGCTCAGCGAGAAAACGCGATTTCGGCGCTTCTGAGGGCCGAAAACGCGATATCGGCCGATTTTCGATCTGTCAGCAGATTCGGTTTCTGGGCAGTTTACATGTCGAACTGCACGGTAGAAACGATAAAACAGCTCCTCCGTGCAGTTTTCATACCGAGTCACCGTCCACTGGGCTCAGCGAGAAAACGCGATTTCGGCGCTTCTGAGGGCCGAAAACGCGATATCGGCCGATTTTCGATCTGTCAGCAGATTCGGTTTCTGGGCAGTTTACATGTCGAACTGCACGGTAGAAACGATAAAACAGCTCCTCCGTGCAGTTTTCATACCGAGTCACCGTCCACTGGGCTCAGCGAGAAAACGCGATTTCGGCGCTTCTGAGGGCCGAAAACGCGATATCGGCCGATTTGCGATCTGTCAGCAGATTCGGTTTCTGGGCAGTTTACATGTCGAACTGCACGGTAGAAACGATAAAACAGCTCCTCCGTGCAGTTTTCATACCGAGTCACCGTCCACTGGGCTCAGCGAGAAAACGCGATTTCGGCGCTTCTGAGGGCCGAAAACGCGATATCGGCCGATTTGCGATCTGTCAGCAGATTCGGTTTCTGGGCAGTTTACATGTCGAACTGCACGGTAGAAACGATAAAACAGCTCCTCCGTGCAGTTTTCATACCGAGTCACCGTCCACTGGGCTCAGCGAGAAAACGCGATTTCGGCGCTTCTGAGGGCCGAAAACGCGATATCGGCCGATTTGCGATCTGTCAGCAGATTCGGTTTCTGGGCAGTTTACATGTCGAACTGCACGGTAGAAACGATAAAACAGCTCCTCCGTGCAGTTTTCATACCGAGTCACCGTCCACTGGGCTCAGCGAGAAAACGCGATTTCGGCGCTTCTGAGGGCCGAAAACGCGATATCGGCCGATTTGCGATCTGTCAGCAGATTCGGTTTCTGGGCAGTTTACATGTCGAACTGCACGGTAGAAACGATAAAACAGCTCCTCCGTGCAGTTTTCATACCGAGTCACCGTCCACTGGGCTCAGCGAGAAAACGCGATTTCGGCGCTTCTGAGGGCCGAAAACGCGATATCGGCCGATTTGCGATCTGTCAGCAGATTCGGTTTCTGGGCAGTTTACATGTCGAACTGCACGGTAGAAACGATAAAACAGCTCCTCCGTGCAGTTTTCATACCGAGTCACCGTCCACTGGGCTCAGCGAGAAAACGCGATTTCGGCGCTTCTGAGGGCCGAAAACGCGATATCGGCCGATTTGCGATCTGTCAGCAGATTCGGTTTCTGGGCAGTTTACATGTCGAACTGCACGGTAGAAACGATAAAACAGCTCCTCCGTGCAGTTTTCATACCGAGTCACCGTCCACTGGGCTCAGCGAGAAAACGCGATTTCGGCGCTTCTGAGGGCCGAAAACGCGATATCGGCCGATTTGCGATCTGTCAGCAGATTCGGTTTCTGGGCAGTTTACATGTCGAACTGCACGGTAGAAACGATAAAACAGCTCCTCCGTGCAGTTTTCATACCGAGTCACCGTCCACTGGGCTCAGCGAGAAAACGCGATTTCGGCGCTTCTGAGGGCCGAAAACGCGATATCGGCCGATTTGCGATCTGTCAGCAGATTCGGTTTCTGGGCAGTTTACATGTCGAACTGCACGGTAGAAACGATAAAACAGCTCCTCCGTGCAGTTTTCATACCGAGTCACCGTCCACTAGCTCCTCCGTGCTGTTTTCATACCGAGTCACCGTCCACTAGGCTCAGCGAGAAAACGCGATTTCGGCGCTTCTGAGGGCCGAAAACGCGATATCGGCCGATTTGCGATCTGTCAGCAGATTCGGTTTCTGGGCAGTTTACATGTCGAACTGCACGGTAGAAACGATAAAACAGCTCCTCCGTGCAGTTTTCATACCGAGTCACCGTCCACTCGGCTCAGCGAGAAAACGCGATTTCGGCGCTTCTGAGGGCCGAAAACGCGATATCGGCCGATTTGCGATCTGTCAGCAGATTCGGTTTCTGGGCAGTTTACATGTCGAACTGCACGGTAGAAACGATAAAACAGCTCCTCCGTGCAGTTTTCATACCGAGTCACCGTCCACTGGGCTCAGCGAGAAAACGCGATTTCGGCGCTTCTGAGGGCCGAAAACGCGATATCGGCCGATTTGCGATCTGTCAGCAGATTCGGTTTCTGGGCAGTTTACATGTCGAACTGCACGGTAGAAACGATAAAACAGCTCCTCCGTGCAGTTTTCATACCGAGTCACCGTCCACTGGGCTCAGCGAGAAAACGCGATTTCGGCGCTTCTGAGGGCCGAAAACGCGATATCGGCCGATTTGCGATCTGTCAGCAGATTCGGTTTCTGGGCAGTTTACATGTCGAACTGCACGGTAGAAACGATAAAACAGCTCCTCCGTGCAGTTTTCATACCGAGTCACCGTCCACTCGGCTCAGCGAGAAAACGCGATTTCGGCACTTCTGAGGGCCGAAAACGCGATATCGGCCGATTTTCGATCTGTCAGCAGATTCGGTTTCTGGGCAGTTTACATGTCGAACTGCACGGTAGAAACGATAAAACAGCTCCTCCGTGCAGTTTTCATACCGAGTCACCGTCCACTGGGCTCAGCGAGAAAACGCGATTTCGGCGCTTCTGAGGGCCGAAAACGCGATATCGGCCGATTTGCGATCTGTCAGCAGATTCGGTTTCTGGGCAGTTTACATGTCGAACTGCACGGTAGAAACGATAAAACAGCTCCTCCGTGCAGTTTTCATACCGAGTCACCGTCCACTCGGCTCAGCGAGAAAACGCGATTTCGGCGCTTCTGAGGGCCGAAAACGCGATATCGGCCGATTTGCGATCTGTCAGCAGATTCGGTTTCTGGGCAGTTTACATGTCGAACTGCACGGTAGAAACGATAAAACAGCTCCTCCGTGCAGTTTTCATACCGAGTCACCGTCCACTGGCTCAGCGAGAAAACGCGATTTCGGCGCTTCTGAGGGCCGAAAACGCGATATCGGCCGATTTGCGATCTGTCAGCAGATTCGGTTTCTGGGCAGTTTACATGTCGAACTGCACGGTAGAAACGATAAAACAGCTCCTCCGTGCAGTTTTCATACCGAGTCACCGTCCACTGGGCTCAGCGAGAAAACGCGATTTCGGCGCTTCTGAGGGCCGAAAGCAGATTCGCGTCGATATCGATAAAACCGATTTCCGGCGATCTGTCAGCAGATTCGGTTTCTCATGTCGAGACGGTAGAAACGATAAAACAGCTCCTCCGTGCAGTTTTCATACCGGTCACCGTCCACTGGGCTCAGCGAGAAAACGCGATTTCGGCGCTTCTGAGGGCCGAAAACGCGATATCGGCCGATTTGCGATCTGTCAGCAGATTCGGTTTCTGGGCAGTTTACATGTCGAACTGCACGGTAGAAACGATAAAACAGCTCCTCCGTGCAGTTTTCATACCGAGTCACCGTCCACTCGGCTCAGCGAGAAAACGCGATTTCGGCGCTTCTGAGGGCCGAAAACGCGATATCGGCCGATTTGCGATCTGTCAGCAGATTCGGTTTCTGGGCAGTTTACATGTCGAACTGCACGGTAGAAACGATAAAACAGCTCCTCCGTGCAGTTTTCATACCGAGTCACCGTCCACTGGGCTCAGCGAGAAAACGCGATTTCGGCGCTTCTGAGGGCCGAAAACGCGATATCGGCCGATTTTCGATCTGTCAGCAGATTCGGTTTCTGGGCAGTTTACATGTCGAACTGCACGGTAGAAACGATAAAACAGCTCCTCCGTGCAGTTTTCATACCGAGTCACCGTCCACTCGGCTCAGCGAGAAAACGCGATTTCGGCGCTTCTGAGGGCCGAAAACGCGATATCGGCCGATTTGCGATCTGTCAGCAGATTCGGTTTCTGGGCAGTTTACATGTCGAACTGCACGGTAGAAACGATAAAACAGCTCCTCCGTGCAGTTTTCATACCGAGTCACCGTCCACTGGGCTCAGCGAGAAAACGCGATTTCGGCGCTTCTGAGGGCCGAAAACGCGATATCGGCCGATTTGCGATCTGTCAGCAGATTCGGTTTCTGGGCAGTTTACATGTCGAACTGCACGGTAGAAACGATAAAACAGCTCCTCCGTGCAGTTTTCATACCGAGTCACCGTCCACTGGGCTCAGCGAGAAAACGCGATTTCGGCGCTTCTGAGGGCCGAAAACGCGATATCGGCCGATTTGCGATCTGTCAGCAGATTCGGTTTCTGGGCAGTTTACATGTCGAACTGCACGGTAGAAACGATAAAACAGCTCCTCCGTGCAGTTTTCATACCGAGTCACCGTCCACTGGGCTCAGCGAGAAAACGCGATTTCGGCGCTTCTGAGGGCCGAAAACGCGATATCGGCCGATTTGCGATCTGTCAGCAGATTCGGTTTCTGGGCAGTTTACATGTCGAACTGCACGGTAGAAACGATAAAACAGCTCCTCCGTGCAGTTTTCATACCGAGTCACCGTCCACTGGGCTCAGCGAGAAAACGCGATTTCGGCGCTTCTGAGGGCCGAAAACGCGATATCGGCCGATTTTCGATCTGTCAGCAGATTCGGTTTCTGGGCAGTTTACATGTCGAACTGCACGGTAGAAACGATAAAACAGCTCCTCCGTGCAGTTTTCATACCGAGTCACCGTCCACTGGGCTCAGCGAGAAAACGCGATTTCGGCGCTTCTGAGGGCCGAAAACGCGATATCGGCCGATTTGCGATCTGTCAGCAGATTCGGTTTCTGGGCAGTTTACATGTCGAACTGCACGGTAGAAACGATAAAACAGCTCCTCCGTGCAGTTTTCATACCGAGTCACCGTCCACTGGGCTCAGCGAGAAAACGCGATTTCGGCGCTTCTGAGGGCCGAAAACGCGATATCGGCCGATTTGCGATCTGTCAGCAGATTCGGTTTCTGGGCAGTTTACATGTCGAACTGCACGGTAGAAACGATAAAACAGCTCCTCCGTGCAGTTTTCATACCGAGTCACCGTCCACTCGGCTCAGCGAGAAAACGCGATTTCGGCGCTTCTGAGGGCCGAAAACGCGATATCGGCCGATTTGCGATCTGTCAGCAGATTCGGTTTCTGGGCAGTTTACATGTCGAACTGCACGGTAGAAACGATAAAACAGCTCCTCCGTGCAGTTTTCATACCGAGTCACCGTCCACTCGGCTCAGCGAGAAAACGCGATTTCGGCGCTTCTGAGGGCCGAAAACGCGATATCGGCCGATTTGCGATCTGTCAGCAGATTCGGTTTCTGGGCAGTTTACATGTCGAACTGCACGGTAGAAACGATAAAACAGCTCCTCCGTGCAGTTTTCATACCGAGTCACCGTCCACTCGGCTCAGCGAGAAAACGCGATTTCGGCGCTTCTGAGGGCCGAAAACGCGATATCGGCCGATTTGCGATCTGTCAGCAGATTCGGTTTCTGGGCAGTTTACATGTCGAACTGCACGGTAGAAACGATAAAACAGCTCCTCCGTGCAGTTTTCATACCGAGTCACCGTCCACTCGGCTCAGCGAGAAAACGCGATTTCGGCGCTTCTGAGGGCCGAAAACGCGATATCGGCCGATTTGCGATCTGTCAGCAGATTCGGTTTCTGGGCAGTTTACATGTCGAACTGCACGGTAGAAACGATAAAACAGCTCCTCCGTGCAGTTTTCATACCGAGTCACCGTCCACTGGCTCAGCGAGAAAACGCGATTTCGGCGCTTCTGAGGGCCGAAAACGCGATATCGGCCGATTTGCGATCTGTCAGCAGATTCGGTTTCTGGGCAGTTTACATGTCGAACTGCACGGTAGAAACGATAAAACAGCTCCTCCGTGCAGTTTTCATACCGAGTCACCGTCCACTGGGCTCAGCGAGAAAACGCGATTTCGGCGCTTCTGAGGGCCGAAAACGCGATATCGGCCGATTTTCGATCTGTCAGCAGATTCGGTTTCTGGGCAGTTTACATGTCGAACTGCACGGTAGAAACGATAAAACAGCTCCTCCGTGCAGTTTTCATACCGAGTCACCGTCCACTGGGCTCAGCGAGAAAACGCGATTTCGGCGCTTCTGAGGGCCGAAAACGCGATATCGGCCGATTTGCGATCTGTCAGCAGATTCGGTTTCTGGGCAGTTTACATGTCGAACTGCACGGTAGAAACGATAAAACAGCTCCTCCGTGCAGTTTTCATACCGAGTCACCGTCCACTGGGCTCAGCGAGAAAACGCGATTTCGGCGCTTCTGAGGGCCGAAAACGCGATATCGGCCGATTTGCGATCTGTCAGCAGATTCGGTTTCTGGGCAGTTTACATGTCGAACTGCACGGTAGAAACGATAAAACAGCTCCTCCGTGCAGTTTTCATACCGAGTCACCGTCCACTGGGCTCAGCGAGAAAACGCGATTTCGGCGCTTCTGAGGGCCGAAAACGCGATATCGGCCGATTTTCGATCTGTCAGCAGATTCGGTTTCTGGGCAGTTTACATGTCGAACTGCACGGTAGAAACGATAAAACAGCTCCTCCGTGCAGTTTTCATACCGAGTCACCGTCCACTGGGCTCAGCGAGAAAACGCGATTTCGGCGCTTCTGAGGGCCGAAAACGCGATATCGGCCGATTTGCGATCTGTCAGCAGATTCGGTTTCTGGGCAGTTTACATGTCGAACTGCACGGTAGAAACGATAAAACAGCTCCTCCGTGCAGTTTTCATACCGAGTCACCGTCCACTCGGCTCAGCGAGAAAACGCGATTTCGGCACTTCTGAGGGCCGAAAACGCGATATCGGCCGATTTTCGATCTGTCAGCAGATTCGGTTTCTGGGCAGTTTACATGTCGAACTGCACGGTAGAAACGATAAAACAGCTCCTCCGTGCAGTTTTCATACCGAGTCACCGTCCACTGGGCTCAGCGAGAAAACGCGATTTCGGCGCTTCTGAGGGCCGAAAACGCGATATCGGCCGATTTGCGATCTGTCAGCAGATTCGTTTTCTGGGCAGTTTACATGTCGAACTGCACGGTAGAAACGATAAAACAGCTCCTCCGTGCTGTTTTCATACCGAGTCACCGTCCACTAGGCTCAGCGAGAAAACGCGATTTCGGCGCTTCTGAGGGCGAAAACGCGATATCGGCCGATTTTCGATCTGTCAGCAGATTCGGTTTCTGAAATGTCGAACTGCGATAAAACAGCTCCTCCGTGCAGTTTTCATACCGAGTCACCGTCCACTCTGTCAGGGCCGAAAACGATATCGGTTTTGCGATCTGTCAGCAGATTCGGTTTCTGGGCAGTTTACATGTCGAACTGCACGGTAGAAACGATAAAACAGCTCCTCCGTGCAGTTTTCATACCGAGTCACCGTCCACTGGGCTCAGCGAGAAACGCGATTTCGGCGCTTCTGAGGGCCGAAAACGCGATATCGGCCGATTTGCGATCTGTCAGCAGATTCGGTTTCTGGGCAGTTTACATGTCGAACTGCACGGTAGAAACGATAAAACAGCTCCTCCGTGCAGTTTTCATACCGAGTCACCGTCCACTGGGCTCAGCGAGAAAACGCGATTTCGGCGCTTCTGAGGGCCGAAAACGCGATATCGGCCGATTTGCGATCTGTCAGCAGATTCGGTTTCTGGGCAGTTTACATGTCGAACTGCACGGTAGAAACGATAAAACAGCTCCTCCGTGCAGTTTTCATACCGAGTCACCGTCCACTGGCTCAGCGAGAAAACGCGATTTCGGCGCTTCTGAGGGCCGAAAACGCGATATCGGCCGATTTGCGATCTGTCAGCAGATTCGGTTTCTGGGCAGTTTACATGTCGAACTGCACGGTAGAAACGATAAAACAGCTCCTCCGTGCAGTTTTCATACCGAGTCACCGTCCACTGGGCTCAGCGAGAAAACGCGATTTCGGCGCTTTCTGAGGGCCGAAAACGCGATATCGGCCGATTTGCGATCTGTCAGCAGATTCGGTTTCTGGGCAGTTTACATGTCGAACTGCACGGTAGAAACGATAAAACAGCTCCTCCGTGCAGTTTTCATACCGAGTCACCGTCCACTGGGCTCAGCGAGAAAACGCGATTTCGGCGCTTCTGAGGGCCGAAAACGCGATATCGGCCGATTTGCGATCTGTCAGCAGATTCGGTTTCTGGGCAGTTTACATGTCGAACTGCACGGTAGAAACGATAAAACAGCTCCTCCGTGCAGTTTTCATACCGAGTCACCGTCCACTGGGCTCAGCGAGAAAACGCGATTTCGGCGCTTCTGAGGGCCGAAAACGCGATATCGGCCGATTTGCGATCTGTCAGCAGATTCGGTTTCTGGGCAGTTTACATGTCGAACTGCACGGTAGAAACGATAAAACAGCTCCTCCGTGCAGTTTTCATACCGAGTCACCGTCCACTGGGCTCAGCGAGAAAACGCGATTTCGGCGCTTCTGAGGGCCGAAAACGCGATATCGGCCGATTTGCGATCTGTCAGCAGATTCGGTTTCTGGGCAGTTTACATGTCGAACTGCACGGTAGAAACGATAAAACAGCTCCTCCGTGCAGTTTTCATACCGAGTCACCGTCCACTCGGCTCAGCGAGAAAACGCGATTTCGGCGCTTCTGAGGGCCGAAAACGCGATATCGGCCGATTTTCGATCTGTCAGCAGATTCGGTTTCTGGGCAGTTTACATGTCGAACTGCACGGTAGAAACGATAAAACAGCTCCTCCGTGCAGTTTTCATACCGAGTCACCGTCCACTGGGCTCAGCGAGAAAACGCGATTTCGGCGCTTCTGAGGGCCGAAAACGCGATATCGGCCGATTTGCGATCTGTCAGCAGATTCGGTTTCTGGGCAGTTTACATGTCGAACTGCACGGTAGAAACGATAAAACAGCTCCTCCGTGCAGTTTTCATACCGAGTCACCGTCCACTCGGCTCAGCGAGAAAACGCGATTTCGGCGCTTCTGAGGGCCGAAAACGCGATATCGGCCGATTTTCGATCTGTCAGCAGATTCGGTTTCTGGGCAGTTTACATGTCGAACTGCACGGTAGAAACGATAAAACAGCTCCTCCGTGCAGTTTTCATACCGAGTCACCGTCCACTGGGCTCAGCGAGAAAACGCGATTTCGGCGCTTCTGAGGGCCGAAAACGCGATATCGGCCGATTTGCGATCTGTCAGCAGATTCGGTTTCTGGGCAGTTTACATGTCGAACTGCACGGTAGAAACGATAAAACAGCTCCTCCGTGCAGTTTTCATACCGAGTCACCGTCCACTGGGCTCAGCGAGAAAACGCGATTTCGGCGCTTCTGAGGGCCGAAAACGCGATATCGGCCGATTTTCGATCTGTCAGCAGATTCGGTTTCTGGGCAGTTTACATGTCGAACTGCACGGTAGAAACGATAAAACAGCTCCTCCGTGCAGTTTTCATACCGAGTCACC
The DNA here is from genome assembly GCA_033815515.1 of Cryptocheilus praepositus. NCBI lineage: Eukaryota > Metazoa > Arthropoda > Insecta > Hymenoptera > Pompilidae > Cryptocheilus > Cryptocheilus praepositus. Next base: position 168,802 of record JAWWQZ010000111.1, on the reverse strand, counting down.
GTCCACTGGGCTCAGCGAGAAAACGCGATTTCGGCGCTTCTGAGGGCCGAAAACGCGATATCGGCCGATTTGCGATCTGTCAGCAGATTCGGTTTCTGGGCAGTTTACATGTCGAACTGCACGGTAGAAACGATAAAACAGCTCCTCCGTGCAGTTTTCATACCGAGTCACCGTCCACTGGCTCAGCGAGAAAACGCGATTTCGGCGCTTCTGAGGGCCGAAAACGCGATATCGGCCGATTTTCGATCTGTCAGCAGATTCGGTTTCTGGGCAGTTTACATGTCGAACTGCACGGTAGAAACGATAAAACAGCTCCTCCGTGCAGTTTTCATACCGAGTCACCGTCCACTGGGCTCAGCGAGAAAACGCGATTTCGGCGCTTCTGAGGGCCGAAAACGCGATATCGGCCGATTTTCGATCTGTCAGCAGATTCGGTTTCTGGGCAGTTTACATGTCGAACTGCACGGTAGAAACGATAAAACAGCTCCTCCGTGCAGTTTTCATACCGAGTCACCGTCCACTGGGCTCAGCGAGAAAACGCGATTTCGGCGCTTCTGAGGGCCGAAAACGCGATATCGGCCGATTTTCGATCTGTCAGCAGATTCGGTTTCTGGGCAGTTTACATGTCGAACTGCACGGTAGAAACGATAAAACAGCTCCTCCGTGCAGTTTTCATACCGAGTCACCGTCCACTGGGCTCAGCGAGAAAACGCGATTTCGGCGCTTCTGAGGGCCGAAAACGCGATATCGGCCGATTTGCGATCTGTCAGCAGATTCGGTTTCTGGGCAGTTTACATGTCGAACTGCACGGTAGAAACGATAAAACAGCTCCTCCGTGCAGTTTTCATACCGAGTCACCGTCCACTGGGCTCAGCGAGAAAACGCGATTTCGGCGCTTCTGAGGGCCGAAAACGCGATATCGGCCGATTTGCGATCTGTCAGCAGATTCGGTTTCTGGGCAGTTTACATGTCGAACTGCACGGTAGAAACGATAAAACAGCTCCTCCGTGCAGTTTTCATACCGAGTCACCGTCCACTCGGCTCAGCGAGAAAACGCGATTTCGGCGCTTCTGAGGGCCGAAAACGCGATATCGGCCGATTTGCGATCTGTCAGCAGATTCGGTTTCTGGGCAGTTTACATGTCGAACTGCACGGTAGAAACGATAAAACAGCTCCTCCGTGCAGTTTTCATACCGAGTCACCGTCCACTGGGCTCAGCGAGAAAACGCGATTTCGGCGCTTCTGAGGGCCGAAAACGCGATATCGGCCGATTTGCGATCTGTCAGCAGATTCGGTTTCTGGGCAGTTTACATGTCGAACTGCACGGTAGAAACGATAAAACAGCTCCTCCGTGCAGTTTTCATACCGAGTCACCGTCCACTGGGCTCAGCGAGAAAACGCGATTTCGGCGCTTCTGAGGGCCGAAAACGCGATATCGGCCGATTTGCGATCTGTCAGCAGATTCGGTTTCTGGGCAGTTTACATGTCGAACTGCACGGTAGAAACGATAAAACAGCTCCTCCGTGCAGTTTTCATACCGAGTCACCGTCCACTGGGCTCAGCGAGAAAACGCGATTTCGGCGCTTCTGAGGGCCGAAAACGCGATATCGGCCGATTTGCGATCTGTCAGCAGATTCGGTTTCTGGGCAGTTTACATGTCGAACTGCACGGTAGAAACGATAAAACAGCTCCTCCGTGCAGTTTTCATACCGAGTCACCGTCCACTGGGCTCAGCGAGAAAACGCGATTTCGGCGCTTCTGAGGGCCGAAAACGCGATATCGGCCGATTTGCGATCTGTCAGCAGATTCGGTTTCTGGGCAGTTTACATGTCGAACTGCACGGTAGAAACGATAAAACAGCTCCTCCGTGCAGTTTTCATACCGAGTCACCGTCCACTCGGCTCAGCGAGAAAACGCGATTTCGGCGCTTCTGAGGGCCGAAAACGCGATATCGGCCGAAGCTCCTCCGTGCTGTTTTCATACCGAGTCACCGTCCACTAGGCTCAGCGAGAAAACGCGATTTCGGCGCTTCTGAGGGCCGAAAACGCGATATCGGCCGATTTTCGATCTGTCAGCAGATTCGGTTTCTGGGCAGTTTACATGTCGAACTGCACGGTAGAAACGATAAAACAGCTCCTCCGTGCAGTTTTCATACCGAGTCACCGTCCACTCGGCTCAGCGAGAAAACGCGATTTCGGCGCTTCTGAGGGCCGAAAACGCGATATCGGCCGATTTGCGATCTGTCAGCAGATTCGGTTTCTGGGCAGTTTACATGTCGAACTGCACGGTAGAAACGATAAAACAGCTCCTCCGTGCAGTTTTCATACCGAGTCACCGTCCACTGGGCTCAGCGAGAAAACGCGATTTCGGCGCTTCTGAGGGCCGAAAACGCGATATCGGCCGATTTGCGATCTGTCAGCAGATTCGGTTTCTGGGCAGTTTACATGTCGAACTGCACGGTAGAAACGATAAAACAGCTCCTCCGTGCAGTTTTCATACCGAGTCACCGTCCACTGGGCTCAGCGAGAAAACGCGATTTCGGCGCTTCTGAGGGCCGAAAACGCGATATCGGCCGATTTGCGATCTGTCAGCAGATTCGGTTTCTGGGCAGTTTACATGTCGAACTGCACGGTAGAAACGATAAAACAGCTCCTCCGTGCAGTTTTCATACCGAGTCACCGTCCACTGGCTCAGCGAGAAAACGCGATTTCGGCGCTTCTGAGGGCCGAAAACGCGATATCGGCCGATTTGCGATCTGTCAGCAGATTCGGTTTCTGGGCAGTTTACATGTCGAACTGCACGGTAGAAACGATAAAACAGCTCCTCCGTGCAGTTTTCATACCGAGTCACCGTCCACTGGGCTCAGCGAGAAAACGCGATTTCGGCGCTTCTGAGGGCCGAAAACGCGATATCGGCCGATTTGCGATCTGTCAGCAGATTCGGTTTCTGGGCAGTTTACATGTCGAACTGCACGGTAGAAACGATAAAACAGCTCCTCCGTGCTGTTTTCATACCGAGTCACCGTCCACTGGGCTCAGCGAGAAAACGCGATTTCGGCGCTTCTGAGGGCCGAAAACGCGATATCGGCCGATTTGCGATCTGTCAGCAGATTCGGTTTCTGGGCAGTTTACATGTCGAACTGCACGGTAGAAACGATAAAACAGCTCCTCCGTGCAGTTTTCATACCGAGTCACCGTCCACTGGGCTCAGCGAGAAAACGCGATTTCGGCGCTTCTGAGGGCCGAAAACGCGATATCGGCCGATTTGCGATCTGTCAGCAGATTCGGTTTCTGGGCAGTTTACATGTCGAACTGCACGGTAGAAACGATAAAACAGCTCCTCCGTGCAGTTTTCATACCGAGTCACCGTCCACTGGGCTCAGCGAGAAAACGCGATTTCGGCGCTTCTGAGGGCCGAAAACGCGATATCGGCCGATTTGCGATCTGTCAGCAGATTCGGTTTCTGGGCAGTTTACATGTCGAACTGCACGGTAGAAACGATAAAACAGCTCCTCCGTGCAGTTTTCATACCGAGTCACCGTCCACTGGGCTCAGCGAGAAAACGCGATTTCGGCGCTTCTGAGGGCCGAAAACGCGATATCGGCCGATTTGCGATCTGTCAGCAGATTCGGTTTCTGGGCAGTTTACATGTCGAACTGCACGGTAGAAACGATAAAACAGCTCCTCCGTGCAGTTTTCATACCGAGTCACCGTCCACTGGGCTCAGCGAGAAAACGCGATTTCGGCGCTTCTGAGGGCCGAAAACGCGATATCGGCCGATTTGCGATCTGTCAGCAGATTCGGTTTCTGGGCAGTTTACATGTCGAACTGCACGGTAGAAACGATAAAACAGCTCCTCCGTGCAGTTTTCATACCGAGTCACCGTCCACTGGGCTCAGCGAGAAAACGCGATTTCGGCGCTTCTGAGGGCCGAAAACGCGATATCGGCCGATTTGCGATCTGTCAGCAGATTCGGTTTCTGGGCAGTTTACATGTCGAACTGCACGGTAGAAACGATAAAACAGCTCCTCCGTGCAGTTTTCATACCGAGTCACCGTCCACTGGGCTCAGCGAGAAAACGCGATTTCGGCGCTTCTGAGGGCCGAAAACGCGATATCGGCCGATTTGCGATCTGTCAGCAGATTCGGTTTCTGGGCAGTTTACATGTCGAACTGCACGGTAGAAACGATAAAACAGCTCCTCCGTGCAGTTTTCATACCGAGTCACCGTCCACTGGCTCAGCGAGAAAACGCGATTTCGGCGCTTCTGAGGGCCGAAAACGCGATATCGGCCGATTTGCGATCTGTCAGCAGATTCGGTTTCTGGGCAGTTTACATGTCGAACTGCACGGTAGAAACGATAAAACAGCTCCTCCGTGCAGTTTTCATACCGAGTCACCGTCCACTGGGCTCAGCGAGAAAACGCGATTTCGGCGCTTCTGAGGGCCGAAAACGCGATATCGGCCGATTTGCGATCTGTCAGCAGATTCGGTTTCTGGGCAGTTTACATGTCGAACTGCACGGTAGAAACGATAAAACAGCTCCTCCGTGCAGTTTTCATACCGAGTCACCGTCCACTGGGCTCAGCGAGAAAACGCGATTTCGGCGCTTCTGAGGGCCGAAAACGCGATATCGGCCGATTTGCGATCTGTCAGCAGATTCGGTTTCTGGGCAGTTTACATGTCGAACTGCACGGTAGAAACGATAAAACAGCTCCTCCGTGCAGTTTTCATACCGAGTCACCGTCCACTGGGCTCAGCGAGAAAACGCGATTTCGGCGCTTCTGAGGGCCGAAAACGCGATATCGGCCGATTTGCGATCTGTCAGCAGATTCGGTTTCTGGGCAGTTTACATGTCGAACTGCACGGTAGAAACGATAAAACAGCTCCTCCGTGCAGTTTTCATACCGAGTCACCGTCCACTGGGCTCAGCGAGAAAACGCGATTTCGGCGCTTCTGAGGGCCGAAAACGCGATATCGGCCGATTTTCGATCTGTCAGCAGATTCGGTTTCTGGGCAGTTTACATGTCGAACTGCACGGTAGAAACGATAAAACAGCTCCTCCGTGCAGTTTTCATACCGAGTCACCGTCCACTGGGCTCAGCGAGAAAACGCGATTTCGGCGCTTCTGAGGGCCGAAAACGCGATATCGGCCGATTTGCGATCTGTCAGCAGATTCGGTTTCTGGGCAGTTTACATGTCGAACTGCACGGTAGAAACGATAAAACAGCTCCTCCGTGCAGTTTTCATACCGAGTCACCGTCCACTGGGCTCAGCGAGAAAACGCGATTTCGGCGCTTCTGAGGGCCGAAAACGCGATATCGGCCGATTTGCGATCTGTCAGCAGATTCGGTTTCTGGGCAGTTTACATGTCGAACTGCACGGTAGAAACGATAAAACAGCTCCTCCGTGCAGTTTTCATACCGAGTCACCGTCCACTGGGCTCAGCGAGAAAACGCGATTTCGGCGCTTCTGAGGGCCGAAAACGCGATATCGGCCGATTTGCGATCTGTCAGCAGATTCGGTTTCTGGGCAGTTTACATGTCGAACTGCACGGTAGAAACGATAAAACAGCTCCTCCGTGCAGTTTTCATACCGAGTCACCGTCCACTGGGCTCAGCGAGAAAACGCGATTTCGGCGCTTCTGAGGGCCGAAAACGCGATATCGGCCGATTTGCGATCTGTCAGCAGATTCGGTTTCTGGGCAGTTTACATGTCGAACTGCACGGTAGAAACGATAAAACAGCTCCTCCGTGCAGTTTTCATACCGAGTCACCGTCCACTGGGCTCAGCGAGAAAACGCGATTTCGGCGCTTCTGAGGGCCGAAAACGCGATATCGGCCGATTTGCGATCTGTCAGCAGATTCGGTTTCTGGGCAGTTTACATGTCGAACTGCACGGTAGAAACGATAAAACAGCTCCTCCGTGCAGTTTTCATACCGAGTCACCGTCCACTGGGCTCAGCGAGAAAACGCGATTTCGGCGCTTCTGAGGGCCGAAAACGCGATATCGGCCGATTTGCGATCTGTCAGCAGATTCGGTTTCTGGGCAGTTTACATGTCGAACTGCACGGTAGAAACGATAAAACAGCTCCTCCGTGCAGTTTTCATACCGAGTCACCGTCCACTGGGCTCAGCGAGAAAACGCGATTTCGGCGCTTCTGAGGGCCGAAAACGCGATATCGGCCGATTTGCGATCTGTCAGCAGATTCGGTTTCTGGGCAGTTTACATGTCGAACTGCACGGTAGAAACGATAAAACAGCTCCTCCGTGCAGTTTTCATACCGAGTCACCGTCCACTGGGCTCAGCGAGAAAACGCGATTTCGGCGCTTCTGAGGGCCGAAAACGCGATATCGGCCGATTTGCGATCTGTCAGCAGATTCGGTTTCTGGGCAGTTTACATGTCGAACTGCACGGTAGAAACGATAAAACAGCTCCTCCGTGCAGTTTTCATACCGAGTCACCGTCCACTGGGCTCAGCGAGAAAACGCGATTTCGGCGCTTCTGAGGGCCGAAAACGCGATATCGGCCGATTTGCGATCTGTCAGCAGATTCGGTTTCTGGGCAGTTTACATGTCGAACTGCACGGTAGAAACGATAAAACAGCTCCTCCGTGCAGTTTTCATACCGAGTCACCGTCCACTGGGCTCAGCGAGAAAACGCGATTTCGGCGCTTCTGAGGGCCGAAAACGCGATATCGGCCGATTTGCGATCTGTCAGCAGATTCGGTTTCTGGGCAGTTTACATGTCGAACTGCACGGTAGAAACGATAAAACAGCTCCTCCGTGCAGTTTTCATACCGAGTCACCGTCCACTGGGCTCAGCGAGAAAACGCGATTTCGGCGCTTCTGAGGGCCGAAAACGCGATATCGGCCGATTTGCGATCTGTCAGCAGATTCGGTTTCTGGGCAGTTTACATGTCGAACTGCACGGTAGAAACGATAAAACAGCTCCTCCGTGCAGTTTTCATACCGAGTCACCGTCCACTGGGCTCAGCGAGAAAACGCGATTTCGGCGCTTCTGAGGGCCGAAAACGCGATATCGGCCGATTTGCGATCTGTCAGCAGATTCGGTTTCTGGGCAGTTTACATGTCGAACTGCACGGTAGAAACGATAAAACAGCTCCTCCGTGCAGTTTTCATACCGAGTCACCGTCCACTGGGCTCAGCGAGAAAACGCGATTTCGGCGCTTCTGAGGGCCGAAAACGCGATATCGGCCGATTTGCGATCTGTCAGCAGATTCGGTTTCTGGGCAGTTTACATGTCGAACTGCACGGTAGAAACGATAAAACAGCTCCTCCGTGCAGTTTTCATACCGAGTCACCGTCCACTGGGCTCAGCGAGAAAACGCGATTTCGGCGCTTCTGAGGGCCGAAAACGCGATATCGGCCGATTTGCGATCTGTCAGCAGATTCGGTTTCTGGGCAGTTTACATGTCGAACTGCACGGTAGAAACGATAAAACAGCTCCTCCGTGCAGTTTTCATACCGAGTCACCGTCCACTGGGCTCAGCGAGAAAACGCGATTTCGGCGCTTCTGAGGGCCGAAAACGCGATATCGGCCGATTTGCGATCTGTCAGCAGATTCGGTTTCTGGGCAGTTTACATGTCGAACTGCACGGTAGAAACGATAAAACAGCTCCTCCGTGCAGTTTTCATACCGAGTCACCGTCCACTGGGCTCAGCGAGAAAACGCGATTTCGGCGCTTCTGAGGGCCGAAAACGCGATATCGGCCGATTTGCGATCTGTCAGCAGATTCGGTTTCTGGGCAGTTTACATGTCGAACTGCACGGTAGAAACGATAAAACAGCTCCTCCGTGCAGTTTTCATACCGAGTCACCGTCCACTCGGCTCAGCGAGAAAACGCGATTTCGGCGCTTCTGAGGGCCGAAAACGCGATATCGGCCGATTTGCGATCTGTCAGCAGATTCGGTTTCTGGGCAGTTTACATGTCGAACTGCACGGTAGAAACGATAAAACAGCTCCTCCGTGCAGTTTTCATACCGAGTCACCGTCCACTGGGCTCAGCGAGAAAACGCGATTTCGGCGCTTCTGAGGGCCGAAAACGCGATATCGGCCGATTTGCGATCTGTCAGCAGATTCGGTTTCTGGGCAGTTTACATGTCGAACTGCACGGTAGAAACGATAAAACAGCTCCTCCGTGCAGTTTTCATACCGAGTCACCGTCCACTAGGCTCAGCGAGAAAACGCGATTTCGGCGCTTCTGAGGGCCGAAAACGCGATATCGGCCGATTTTCGATCTGTCAGCAGATTCGGTTTCTGGGCAGTTTACATGTCGAACTGCACGGTAGAAACGATAAAACAGCTCCTCCGTGCAGTTTTCATACCGAGTCACCGTCCACTCGGTTCAGCGAGAAAACGCGATTTCGGCGCTTCTGAGGGCCGAAAACGCGATATCGGCCGATTTGCGATCTGTCAGCAGATTCGGTTTCTGGGCAGTTTACATGTCGAACTGCACGGTAGAAACGATAAAACAGCTCCTCCGTGCAGTTTTCATACCGAGTCACCGTCCACTGGGCTCAGCGAGAAAACGCGATTTCGGCGCTTCTGAGGGCCGAAAACGCGATATCGGCCGATTTGCGATCTGTCAGCAGATTCGGTTTCTGGGCAGTTTACATGTCGAACTGCACGGTAGAAACGATAAAACAGCTCCTCCGTGCAGTTTTCATACCGAGTCACCGTCCACTGGCTCAGCGAGAAAACGCGATTTCGGCGCTTCTGAGGGCCGAAAACGCGATATCGGCCGATTTTCGATCTGTCAGCAGATTCGGTTTCTGGGCAGTTTACATGTCGAACTGCACGGTAGAAACGATAAAACAGCTCCTCCGTGCAGTTTTCATACCGAGTCACCGTCCACTGGGCTCAGCGAGAAAACGCGATTTCGGCGCTTCTGAGGGCCGAAAACGCGATATCGGCCGATTTGCGATCTGTCAGCAGATTCGGTTTCTGGGCAGTTTACATGTCGAACTGCACGGTAGAAACGATAAAACAGCTCCTCCGTGCTGTTTTCATACCGAGTCACCGTCCACTGGGCTCAGCGAGAAAACGCGATTTCGGCGCTTCTGAGGGCCGAAAACGCGATATCGGCCGATTTGCGATCTGTCAGCAGATTCGGTTTCTGGGCAGTTTACATGTCGAACTGCACGGTAGAAACGATAAAACAGCTCCTCCGCAGTTTTCATACCGAGTCACCGTCCACTGGGCTCAGCGAGAAAACGCGATTTCGGCGCTTCTGAGGGCCGAAAACGCGATATCGGCCGATTTGCGATCTGTCAGCAGATTCGGTTTCTGGGCAGTTTACATGTCGAACTGCACGGTAGAAACGATAAAACAGCTCCTCCGTGCAGTTTTCATACCGAGTCACCGTCCACTGGGCTCAGCGAGAAAACGCGATTTCGGCGCTTCTGAGGGCCGAAAACGCGATATCGGCCGATTTGCGATCTGTCAGCAGATTCGGTTTCTGGGCAGTTTACATGTCGAACTGCACGGTAGAAACGATAAAACAGCTCCTCCGTGCAGTTTTCATACCGAGTCACCGTCCACTGGGCTCAGCGAGAAAACGCGATTTCGGCGCTTCTGAGGGCCGAAAACGCGATATCGGCCGATTTTCGATCTGTCAGCAGATTCGGTTTCTGGGCAGTTTACATGTCGAACTGCACGGTAGAAACGATAAAACAGCTCCTCCGTGCAGTTTTCATACCGAGTCACCGTCCACTGGGCTCAGCGAGAAAACGCGATTTCGGCGCTTCTGGGGCCGAAAACGCGATATCGGCCGATTTGCGATCTGTCAGCAGATTCGGTTTCTGGGCAGTTTACATGTCGAACTGCACGGTAGAAACGATAAAACAGCTCCTCCGTGCAGTTTTCATACCGAGTCACCGTCCACTGGGCTCAGCGAGAAAACGCGATTTCGGCGCTTCTGAGGGCCGAAAACGCGATATCGGCCGATTTGCGATCTGTCAGCAGATTCGGTTTCTGGGCAGTTTACATGTCGAACTGCACGGTAGAAACGATAAAACAGCTCCTCCGTGCAGTTTTCATACCGAGTCACCGTCCACTGGCTCAGCGAGAAAACGCGATTTCGGCGCTTCTGAGGGCCGAAAACGCGATATCGGCCGATTTTCGATCTGTCAGCAGATTCGGTTTCTGGGCAGTTTACATGTCGAACTGCACGGTAGAAACGATAAAACAGCTCCTCCGTGCAGTTTTCATACCGAGTCACCGTCCACTGGGCTCAGCGAGAAAACGCTTTTTCGGCGCTTCTGAGGGCCGAAAACGCGATATCGGCCGATTTGCGATCTGTCAGCAGATTCGGTTTCTGGGCAGTTTACATGTCGAACTGCACGGTAGAAACGATAAAACAGCTCCTCCGTGCAGTTTTCATACCGAGTCACCGTCCACTGGGCTCAGCGAGAAAACGCGATTTCGGCGCTTCTGAGGGCCGAAAACGCGATATCGGCCGATTTGCGATCTGTCAGCAGATTCGGTTTCTGGGCAGTTTACATGTCGAACTGCACGGTAGAAACGATAAAACAGCTCCTCCGTGCAGTTTTCATACCGAGTCACCGTCCACTGGGCTCAGCGAGAAAACGCGATTTCGGCGCTTCTGAGGGCCGAAAACGCGATATCGGCCGATTTTCGATCTGTCAGCAGATTCGGTTTCTGGGCAGTTTACATGTCGAACTGCACGGTAGAAACGATAAAACAGCTCCTCCGTGCAGTTTTCATACCGAGTCACCGTCCACTGGGCTCAGCGAGAAAACGCGATTTCGGCGCTTCTGAGGGCCGAAAACGCGATATCGGCCGATTTGCGATCTGTCAGCAGATTCGGTTTCTGGGCAGTTTACATGTCGAACTGCACGGTAGAAACGATAAAACAGCTCCTCCGTGCAGTTTTCATACCGAGTCACCGTCCACTGGGCTCAGCGAGAAAACGCGATTTCGGCGCTTCTGAGGGCCGAAAACGCGATATCGGCCGATTTTCGATCTGTCAGCAGATTCGGTTTCTGGGCAGTTTACATGTCGAACTGCACGGTAGAAACGATAAAACAGCTCCTCCGTGCAGTTTTCATACCGAGTCACCGTCCACTGGGCTCAGCGAGAAAACGCGATTTCGGCGCTTCTGAGGGCCGAAAACGCGATATCGGCCGATTTGCGATCTGTCAGCAGATTCGGTTTCTGGGCAGTTTACATGTCGAACTGCACGGTAGAAACGATAAAACAGCTCCTCCGTGCAGTTTTCATACCGAGTCACCGTCGTCCACTGGGCTCAGCGAGAAAACGCGATTTCGGCGCTTCTGAGGGCCGAAAACGCGATATCGGCCGATTTGCGATCTGTCAGCAGATTCGGTTTCTGGGCAGTTTACATGTCGAACTGCACGGTAGAAACGATAAAACAGCTCCTCCGTGCAGTTTTCATACCGAGTCACCGTCCACTGGGCTCAGCGAGAAAACGCGATTTCGGCGCTTCTGAGGGCCGAAAACGCGATATCGGCCGATTTTCGATCTGTCAGCAGATTCGGTTTCTGGGCAGTTTACATGTCGAACTGCACGGTAGAAACGATAAAACAGCTCCTCCGTGCAGTTTTCATACCGAGTCACCGTCCACTGGGCTCAGCGAGAAAACGCGATTTCGGCGCTTCTGAGGGCCGAAAACGCGATATCGGCCGATTTGCGATCTGTCAGCAGATTCGTTTTCTGGGCAGTTTACATGTCGAACTGCACGGTAGAAACGATAAAACAGCTCCTCCGTGCTTTTCATACCGAGTCACCGTCCACTGGGCTCAGCGAGAAAACGCGATTTCGGCGCTTCTGAGGGCCGAAAACGCGATATCGGCCGATTTGCGATCTGTCAGCAGATTCGGTTTCTGGGCAGTTTACATGTCGAACTGCACGGTAGAAACGATAAAACAGCTCCTCCGTGCAGTTTTCATACCGAGTCACCGTCCACTGGGCTCAGCGAGAAAACGCGATTTCGGCGCTTCTGAGGGCCGAAAACGCGATATCGGCCGATTTGCGATCTGTCAGCAGATTCGGTTTCTGGGCAGTTTACATGTCGAACTGCACGGTAGAAACGATAAAACAGCTCCTCCGTGCAGTTTTCATACCGAGTCACCGTCCACTGGGCTCAGCGAGAAAACGCGATTTCGGCGCTTCTGAGGGCCGAAAACGCGATATCGGCCGATTTGCGATCTGTCAGCAGATTCGGTTTCTGGGCAGTTTACATGTCGAACTGCACGGTAGAAACGATAAAACAGCTCCTCCGTGCAGTTTTCATACCGAGTCACCGTCCACTGGGCTCAGCGAGAAAACGCGATTTCGGCGCTTCTGAGGGCCGAAAACGCGATATCGGCCGATTTGCGATCTGTCAGCAGATTCGGTTTCTGGGCAGTTTACATGTCGAACTGCACGGTAGAAACGATAAAACAGCTCCTCCGTGCAGTTTTCATACCGAGTCACCGTCCACTGGGCTCAGCGAGAAAACGCGATTTCGGCGCTTCTGAGGGCCGAAAACGCGATATCGGCCGATTTTCGATCTGTCAGCAGATTCGGTTTCTGGGCAGTTTACATGTCGAACTGCACGGTAGAAACGATAAAACAGCTCCTCCGTGCAGTTTTCATACCGAGTCACCGTCCACTGGGCTCAGCGAGAAAACGCGATTTCGGCGCTTCTGAGGGCCGAAAACGCGATATCGGCCGATTTGCGATCTGTCAGCAGATTCGGTTTCTGGGCAGTTTACATGTCGAACTGCACTGTAGAAACGATAAAACAGCTCCTCCGTGCAGTTTTCATACCGAGTCACCGTCCACTAGGCTCAGCGAGAAAACGCGATTTCGGCGCTTCTGAGGGCCGAAAACGCGATATCGGCCGATTTTCGATCTGTCAGCAGATTCGGTTTCTGGGCAGTTTACATGTCGAACTGCACGGTAGAAACGATAAAACAGCTCCTCCGTGCAGTTTTCATACCGAGTCACCGTCCACTGGGCTCAGCGAGAAAACGCGATTTCGGCGCTTCTGAGGGCCGAAAACGCGATATCGGCCGATTTGCGATCTGTCAGCAGATTCGGTTTCTGGGCAGTTTACATGTCGAACTGCACGGTAGAAACGATAAAACAGCTCCTCCGTGCAGTTTTCATACCGAGTCACCGTCCACTGTGCTCAGCGAGAAAACGCGATTTCGGCGCTTCTGATGGCCTAAAACGCGATATCGGCCGATTATCGATCTGTCAGCAGATTGGGTTTCTGGGCAGTTTTCATGTCGAACTGCACGGTAGAAACGATAAAACAGCTCCTCCGTGCAGTTTTCATACCGAGTCACCGTCCACTGGGCTCAGCGAGAAAACGCGATTTCGGCGCTTCTGAGGGCCGAAAACGCGATATCGGCCGATTTTCGATCTGTCAGCAGATTCGGTTTCTGGGCAGTTTACATGTCGAACTGCACGGTAGAAACGATAAAACAGCTCCTCCGTGCAGTTTTCATACCGAGTCACCGTCCACTGGGCTCAGCGAGAAAACGCGATTTCGGCGCTTCTGAGGGCCGAAAACGCGATATCGGCCGATTTGCGATCTGTCAGCAGATTCGGTTTCTGGGCAGTTTACATGTCGAACTGCACGGTAGAAACGATAAAACAGCTCCTCCGTGCAGTTTTCATACCGAGTCACCGTCCACTGGGCTCAGCGAGAAAACGCGATTTCGGCGCTTCTGAGGGCCGAAAACGCGATATCGGCCGATTTGCGATCTGTCAGCAGATTCGGTTTCTGGGCAGTTTACATGTCGAACTGCACGGTAGAAACGATAAAACAGCTCCTCCGTGCAGTTTTCATACCGAGTCACCGTCCACTGGGCTCAGCGAGAAAACGCGATTTCGGCGCTTCTGAGGGCCGAAAACGCGATATCGGCCGATTTTCGATCTGTCAGCAGATTCGGTTTCTGGGCAGTTTACATGTCGAACTGCACGGTAGAAACGATAAAACAGCTCCTCCGTGCAGTTTTCATACCGAGTCACCGTCCACTGGGCTCAGCGAGAAAACGCGATTTCGGCGCTTCTGAGGGCCGAAAACGCGATATCGGCCGATTTGCGATCTGTCAGCAGATTCGGTTTCTGGGCAGTTTACATGTCGAACTGCACGGTAGAAACGATAAAACAGCTCCTCCGTGCAGTTTTCATACCGAGTCACCGTCCACTCGGCTCAGCGAGAAAACGCGATTTCGGCGCTTCTGAGGGCCGAAAACGCGATATCGGCCGATTTTCGATCTGTCAGCAGATTCGGTTTCTGGGCAGTTTACATGTCGAACTGCACGGTAGAAACGATAAAACAGCTCCTCCGTGCAGTTTTCATACCGAGTCACCGTCCACTGGGCTCAGCGAGAAAACGCGATTTCGGCGCTTCTGAGGGCCGAAAACGCGATATCGGCCGATTTGCGATCTGTCAGCAGATTCGTTTTCTGGGCAGTTTACATGTCGAACTGCACGGTAGAAACGATAAAACAGCTCCTCCGTGCTGTTTTCATACCGAGTCACCGTCCACTAGGTGTCGAACTGCACGGTAGAAACGATAAAGCAGCTCCTCCGTGCAGTTTTCATACCGAGTCACCGTCCACTCGGCTCAGCGAGAAAACGCGATTTCGGCGCTTCTGAGGGCCGAAAACGCGATATCGGCCACGATTTGCGATCTGTCAGCAGATTCGGTTTCTGGGCAGTTTACATGTCGAACTGCACAGTAGAAACGATAAAACAGCTCCTCCGTGCAGTTTTCATACCGAGTCACCGTCCACTGGGCTCATCGAGAAAACGCTATTTCGGCGCTTCTGAGGGCCGAAAACTCGATATCGGCCGATTTGCATCTGTCAGCAGATTCGGTTTCTGGGCAGTTTACATGTCGAACTGCACGGTAGAAACGATAAAACAGCTCCTCCGTGCAGTTTTCATACCGAGTCACCGTCCACTCGGCTCAGCGAGAAAACGCGATTTCAGCGCTTCTGAGGGCCGAAAACGCGATATCGGCCGATTTTCGATCTGTCAGCAGATTCGGTTTCTGGGCAGTTTACATGTCGAACTGCACGGTAGAAACGATAAAACAGCTCCTCCGTGCAGTTTTCATACCGAGTCACCGTCCACTCGGCTCGCAGAAAACGCGATTTCGGCACTTCTGAGGGCCGAAAACGCGATATCGGCCGATTTTCGATCTGTCAGCAGATTCGGTTTCTGGGCAGTTTACATGTCGATCTGCACGGTAGAAACGATAAAACAGCTCCTCCGTGCAGTTTTCATACCGAGTCACCGTCCACTCGGCTCAGCGAGAAAACGCGATTTCGGCGCTTCTGAGGGCCGAAAACGCGATATCGGCCGATTTGCGATCTATCAGCAGATTCGGTTTCTGGGCAGTTTACATGTCGAACTGCGCGGTAGAAACGATAAAACAGCTCCTCCGTGCAGTTTTCATACCGAGTCACCGTCCACTGGGCTCAGCGAGAAAACGCGATTTCGGCGCTTCTGAGGCCGAAAAACTCGATATCGGCCGATTTGCATCTGTCAGCAGATTCGGTTTCTGGGCAGTTTACATGTCGAACTGCACGGTAGAAACGATAAAACAGCTCCTCCGTGCAGTTTTCATACCGAGTCACCGTCCACTCGGCTCAGCGAGAAAACGCGATTTCGGCACTTCTGAGGGCCGAAAACGCGATATCGACCGATTTGCGATCTGTCAGCAGATTCGGTTTCTGGGCAGTTTACATGTCGAACTGCACGGTAGAAACGATAAAACAGCTCCTCCGTGCAGTTTTCATACCGAGTCACCGTCCACTCGGCTCAGCGAGAAAACGCGATTTCGGCACTTCTGAGGGCCGAAAACGCGATATCGGCCGATTTTCGATCTGTCAGCAGATTCGGTTTCTGGGCAATTTGCATGTCGAACTGCACGGTAGAAACGATAAAACGGTTCCTCCGTGCAGTTTTCATACCGAGCGTCCACCGTCCACTGGGCTCAGCGAGAAAACGCGATTTCGGCGCTTCTGAGGGCCGAAAACGCGATATCGGCCGATTTGCGATCTGTCGGCAGATTCGGTTTCTGGGCAGTTTACATGTCGAACTGCACGGTAGAAACGATAAAACAGCTCCTCCGTGCAGTTTTCATACCGAGTCACCGTCCACTGGGCTCAGCGAGAAAACGCGATTTCGGCGCTTCTGAGGGCCGAAAACGCGATATCGGCCGATTTGCGATCTGTCAGGAGATTCGGTTTCTGGGCAGTTTACATGTCGGGCTGCACGGTAGAAACGATAAAACAGCTCCTCCGTGCAGTTTTCATACCGAGTCACCGTCCACTGGGCTCAGCGAGAAAACGCGATTTCGGCGCTTCTGAGGGCCGAGCGATATCGGCCGATTTGCGATCTGTCAGCAGATTCGGTTTCTGGGCAGTTTACATGTCGAAATGCACGGTAGAAACGATAAAACAGCTCCGCCGTGCAGTTTTCATACCGAGTCACCGTCCACTCGGCTCAGCGAGAAAACGCGATTTCGGCACTTCTGAGGGCCGAAAACGCGATATCGGCCGATTATCGATCTGTCAGCAGATTCGGTTTCTGGGCAGTTTACATGTCGAACTGCACGGTAGAAACGATAAAACAGCTCCTCCGTGCAGTTGTCATACCGAGTCACCGTCCACTGGGCTCAGCGAGAAAACGCGATTTCGGCGCTTCTGAGGCCGAAAACGCGTTATCGGCCGATTTGCGATCTGTCAGCAGATTCGGTTTCTGGGCAGTTTACATGTCGAACTGCACGGTAGAAACGATAAAATAGCTCCTCCGTGCAGTTTTCATACCGAGTCACCGTCCACTCGGCTCAGCGAGAAAACGCGATTTCGGCGCTTCTGAGGGCCGAAAACTCGATATCGGCCGATTTGCATCTGTCAGCAGATTCGGTTTCTGGGCAGTTTACATGTCGAACTGCACGGTAGAAACGATACAACAGCTCCTCCGTGCAGTTTTCATACCGAGTCACCGTCCACTGGGCTCAGCGAGAAAACGCGATTTCGGCGCTTCTGGGGGCCGAAAACGCGATATCGGCCGATTTGCGATCTGTCAGCAGATTCGGTTTCTGGGCAGTTTACATGTCGAACTGCACGGTAGAAACAATAAAACAGCTCCTCCGTGCAGTTTTCATACCGAGTCACCGTCCACTCGGCTCAGCGAGAAAACGCGATTTCGGCACTTCTGAGGGCCGAAAACGCGATATCGGCCGATTATCGATCTGTCAGCAGATTCGGTTTCTGGGCAGTTTACATGTCGAACTGCACGGTAGGAACGATAAAACAGCTCCTCCGTGCAGTTTTCAGACCGAGTCACCGTCCACTGGGCTCAGCGAGAAAACGCGATTTCGGCGCTTCTGAGGGCCGAAAACGCGATATCGGCCGATTTGCGATCTGTCAGCAGATTCGGTTTCTGGGCAGTTTACATGTCGAACTGCACGGTAGAAACGATAAAACAGCTCCTCCGTGCTCTTTTCATACCGAGTCACCGTCCACTGGGCTCAGCGAGAAAACGTGATTTCGGCGCTTCTGAGGGCCGAAAACGCGATATCGGCCGATTTGCGATCTGTCAGCAGATTCCGTTTCTGGGCAGTTTACATGTCGGACTGCACGGTAGAAACGATAAAACAGCTCCTCCGTGCAGTTTTCATACCGAGTCGTCCACTGGGCTCAGCGAGAAAACGCGATTTCGGCGCTTCTGAGGGCCGAAAACGCGATATCGACCGATTTGCGATCTGTCAGCAGATTCGTTTTCTGGGCAGTTTACATGTCGAACTGCACGGTAGAAACGATAAAACAGCTGCTCCGTGCAGTTTTCATACCGAGTCACCGTCCACTAGGCTCAGCGAGAAAACGCGATTTCGGCGCTTCTGAGGGCCGAAAACGCGATATCGGCCGATTTTCGATCTGTCAGCAGATTCGGTTTATAGGCAGTTTACATGTCGAACTGCACGGTAGAAACGATAAAACAGCTCCTCCGTGCAGTTTTCATACCGAGTCACCGTCCACTGGGCTCAGCGAGAAAACGCGATTTCGGCGCTTCTGAGGGCCGAAAACGCGATATCGGCCGATTTACGATCTGTCAGCAGATTCGGTTTCTGGGCAGTTTACATGTCGAACTGCACGGTAGAAACGATAAAACAGCTCCTCCGTGCAGTTTTCATACCGAGTCACCGTCCACTGGGCTCAGCGAGAAAACGCGATTTCGGCGCTTCTGAGGGCCGAAAACGCGATATCGGCCGATTTGCGATCTGTCAGGAGATTCGGTTTCTGGGCAGTTTACATGTCGAAATGCACGGTAGAAACGATAAAACAGCTCCGCCGT
Organism: Cryptocheilus praepositus; assembly: GCA_033815515.1. Taxonomy (NCBI): domain Eukaryota; kingdom Metazoa; phylum Arthropoda; class Insecta; order Hymenoptera; family Pompilidae; genus Cryptocheilus; species Cryptocheilus praepositus. The sequence goes on along the minus strand of JAWWQZ010000111.1, from coordinate 150,433 downwards.
GCAGTTTTCATACCGAGTCACCGTCCACTCGGCTCAGCGAGAAAACGCGATTTCGGCACTTCTGAGGGCCGAAAACGCGATATCGGCCGATTTTCGATCTGTCAGCAGATTCGGTTTCTGGGCAGTTTACATGTCAAACTGCACGGTAGAAACGATAAAACAGCTCCTCCGTGCAGTTTTCATACCGAGTCACCGTCCACTGGGCTCAGCGAGAAACGCGATTTCGGCGCTTCTGAGGGCCGAAAACGCGATATCGGCCGATTTTCGATCTGTCAGCAGATTCGGTTTCTGGGCAGTTTACATGTCGAACTGCACGGTAGAAACGATAAAACAGATCCTCCGTGCAGTTTTCATACCGAGTCACCGTCCACTGGGCTCAGCGAGAAAACGCGATTTCGGCGCTTCTGAGGGCCGAAAACGCGATATCGGCCGATTTGCGATCTGTCAGCAGATTCGGCTTCTGGGCAGTTTACATGTCGAACTGCACGGTAGAAACGATACAACAGCTCCTCCGTGCTGTTTTCATACCGAGTCACCGTCCACTCGGCTCAGCGAGAAAACGCGATTTCGGCGCTTCTGAGGGCCGAAAACGCGATATCGGCCGATTTTCGATCTGTCAGCAGATTCGGTTTCTGGGCAGTTTACATGTCGAACTGCACGGTAGAAGCGATAAAACAGCTCCTCCGTGCAGTTTTCATACCGAGTCACCGTCCACTCGGCTCAGCGTGAAAACGCGATTTCGGCACTTCTGAGGGCCGAAAACGCGATATCGGCCGATTTTCGATCTGTCAGCAGATTCGGTTTCTGGGCAGTTTACGTGTCGAACTGCACGGTAGAAACGATAAAACCGCTCCTCCGTGCAGTTTTCATACCGAGTCACCGTCCACTGGGCTCAGCGAAAACGCGATTTCGGCGCTTCTGAGGGCCGAAAACGCGATATCGGCCGATTTGCGATCTGTCAGCAGATTCGGTTTCTGGGCAGTTTACATGTCGAACTGCACGGTAGAAACGATAAAACAGCTCCTCCGTGCAGTTTTCATACCGAGTCACCGTCCACTGGCTCAGCGAGAAAACGCGATTTCGGCGCTTCTGAGGGCCGAAAACGCGATATCGGCCGATTTGCGATCTGTCAGCAGATTCGGTTTCTGGGCAGTTTACATGTCGAACTGCACGGTAGAAACGATAAAACAGCTCCTCCGTGCAGTTTTCATACCGAGTCACCGTCCACTGGGCTCAGCGAGAAAACGCGATTTCGGCGCTTCTGAGGGCCGAAAACGCGATATCGGCCGATTTGCGATCTGTCAGCAGATTCGGTTTCTGGGCAGTTTACATGTCGAACTGCACGGTAGAAACGATAAAACAGCTCCTCCGTGCAGTTTTCATACCGAGTCACCGTCCACTGGGCTCAGCGAGAAAACGCGATTTCGGCGCTTCTGAGGGCCGAAAACGCGATATCGGCCGATTTGCGATCTGTCAGCAGATTCGGTTTCTGGGCAGTTTACATGTCGAACTGCACGGTAGAAACGATAAAACAGCTCCTCCGTGCAGTTTTCATACCGAGTCACCGTCCACTGGGCTCAGCGAGAAAACGCGATTTCGGCGCTTCTGAGGGCCGAAAACGCGATATCGGCCGATTTGCGATCTGTCAGCAGATTCGGTTTCTGGGCAGTTTACATGTCGAACTGCACGGTAGAAACGATAAAACAGCTCCTCCGTGCAGTTTTCATACCGAGTCACCGTCCACTGGGCTCAGCGAGAAAACGCGATTTCGGCGCTTCTGAGGGCCGAAAACGCGATATCGGCCGATTTGCGATCTGTCAGCAGATTCGGTTTCTGGGCAGTTTACATGTCGAACTGCACGGTAGAAACGATAAAACAGCTCCTCCGTGCAGTTTTCATACCGAGTCACCGTCCACTGGGCTCAGCGAGAAAACGCGATTTCGGCGCTTCTGAGGGCCGAAAACGCGATATCGGCCGATTTTCGATCTGTCAGCAGATTCGGTTTCTGGGCAGTTTACATGTCGAACTGCACGGTAGAAACGATAAAACAGCTCCTCCGTGCAGTTTTCATACCGAGTCACCGTCCACTGGGCTCAGCGAGAAAACGCGATTTCGGCGCTTCTGAGGGCCGAAAACGCGATATCGGCCGATTTGCGATCTGTCAGCAGATTCGGTTTCTGGGCAGTTTACATGTCGAACTGCACGGTAGAAACGATAAAACAGCTCCTCCGTGCAGTTTTCATACCGAGTCACCGTCCACTGGGCTCAGCGAGAAAACGCGATTTCGGCGCTTCTGAGGGCCGAAAACGCGATATCGGCCGATTTGCGATCTGTCAGCAGATTCGGTTTCTGGGCAGTTTACATGTCGAACTGCACGGTAGAAACGATAAAACAGCTCCTCCGTGCAGTTTTCATACCGAGTCACCGTCCACTGGGCTCAGCGAGAAAACGCGATTTCGGCGCTTCTGAGGGCCGAAAACGCGATATCGGCCGATTTGCGATCTGTCAGCAGATTCGGTTTCTGGGCAGTTTACATGTCGAACTGCACGGTAGAAACGATAAAACAGCTCCTCCGTGCAGTTTTCATACCGAGTCACCGTCCACTGGGCTCAGCGAGAAAACGCGATTTCGGCGCTTCTGAGGGCCGAAAACGCGATATCGGCCGATTTGCGATCTGTCAGCAGATTCGGTTTCTGGGCAGTTTACATGTCGAACTGCACGGTAGAAACGATAAAACAGCTCCTCCGTGCAGTTTTCATACCGAGTCACCGTCCACTGGGCTCAGCGAGAAAACGCGATTTCGGCGCTTCTGAGGGCCGAAAACGCGATATCGGCCGATTTTCGATCTGTCAGCAGATTCGGTTTCTGGGCAGTTTACATGTCGAACTGCACGGTAGAAACGATAAAACAGCTCCTCCGTGCAGTTTTCATACCGAGTCACCGTCCACTGGGCTCAGCGAGAAAACGCGATTTCGGCGCTTCTGAGGGCCGAAAACGCGATATCGGCCGATTTGCGATCTGTCAGCAGATTCGGTTTCTGGGCAGTTTACATGTCGAACTGCACGGTAGAAACGATAAAACAGCTCCTCCGTGCAGTTTTCATACCGAGTCACCGTCCACTGGGCTCAGCGAGAAAACGCGATTTCGGCGCTTCTGAGGGCCGAAAACGCGATATCGGCCGATTTGCGATCTGTCAGCAGATTCGGTTTCTGGGCAGTTTACATGTCGAACTGCACGGTAGAAACGATAAAACAGCTCCTCCGTGCAGTTTTCATACCGAGTCACCGTCCACTGGGCTCAGCGAGAAAACGCGATTTCGGCGCTTCTGAGGGCCGAAAACGCGATATCGGCCGATTTGCGATCTGTCAGCAGATTCGGTTTCTGGGCAGTTTACATGTCGAACTGCACGGTAGAAACGATAAAACAGCTCCTCCGTGCAGTTTTCATACCGAGTCACCGTCCACTGGGCTCAGCGAGAAAACGCGATTTCGGCGCTTCTGAGGGCCGAAAACGCGATATCGGCCGATTTGCGATCTGTCAGCAGATTCGGTTTCTGGGCAGTTTACATGTCGAACTGCACGGTAGAAACGATAAAACAGCTCCTCCGTGCAGTTTTCATACCGAGTCACCGTCCACTGGGCTCAGCGAGAAAACGCGATTTCGGCGCTTCTGAGGGCCGAAAACGCGATATCGGCCGATTTGCGATCTGTCAGCAGATTCGGTTTCTGGGCAGTTTACATGTCGAACTGCACGGTAGAAACGATAAAACAGCTCCTCCGTGCAGTTTTCATACCGAGTCACCGTCCACTGGGCTCAGCGAGAAAACGCGATTTCGGCGCTTCTGAGGGCCGAAAACGCGATATCGGCCGATTTGCGATCTGTCAGCAGATTCGGTTTCTGGGCAGTTTACATGTCGAACTGCACGGTAGAAACGATAAAACAGCTCCTCCGTGCAGTTTTCATACCGAGTCACCGTCCACTGGGCTCAGCGAGAAAACGCGATTTCGGCGCTTCTGAGGGCCGAAAACGCGATATCGGCCGATTTGCGATCTGTCAGCAGATTCGGTTTCTGGGCAGTTTACATGTCGAACTGCACGGTAGAAACGATAAAACAGCTCCTCCGTGCAGTTTTCATACCGAGTCACCGTCCACTGGGCTCAGCGAGAAAACGCGATTTCGGCGCTTCTGAGGGCCGAAAACGCGATATCGGCCGATTTGCGATCTGTCAGCAGATTCGGTTTCTGGGCAGTTTACATGTCGAACTGCACGGTAGAAACGATAAAACAGCTCCTCCGTGCAGTTTTCATACCGAGTCACCGTCCACTGGGCTCAGCGAGAAAACGCGATTTCGGCGCTTCTGAGGGCCGAAAACGCGATATCGGCCGATTTGCGATCTGTCAGCAGATTCGGTTTCTGGGCAGTTTACATGTCGAACTGCACGGTAGAAACGATAAAACAGCTCCTCCGTGCAGTTTTCATACCGAGTCACCGTCCACTGGGCTCAGCGAGAAAACGCGATTTCGGCGCTTCTGAGGGCCGAAAACGCGATATCGGCCGATTTGCGATCTGTCAGCAGATTCGGTTTCTGGGCAGTTTACATGTCGAACTGCACGGTAGAAACGATAAAACAGCTCCTCCGTGCAGTTTTCATACCGAGTCACCGTCCACTGGGCTCAGCGAGAAAACGCGATTTCGGCGCTTCTGAGGGCCGAAAACGCGATATCGGCCGATTTGCGATCTGTCAGCAGATTCGGTTTCTGGGCAGTTTACATGTCGAACTGCACGGTAGAAACGATAAAACAGCTCCTCCGTGCAGTTTTCATACCGAGTCACCGTCCACTGGGCTCAGCGAGAAAACGCGATTTCGGCGCTTCTGAGGGCCGAAAACGCGATATCGGCCGATTTGCGATCTGTCAGCAGATTCGGTTTCTGGGCAGTTTACATGTCGAACTGCACGGTAGAAACGATAAAACAGCTCCTCCGTGCAGTTTTCATACCGAGTCACCGTCCACTGGGCTCAGCGAGAAAACGCGATTTCGGCGCTTCTGAGGGCCGAAAACGCGATATCGGCCGATTTGCGATCTGTCAGCAGATTCGGTTTCTGGGCAGTTTACATGTCGAACTGCACGGTAGAAACGATAAAACAGCTCCTCCGTGCAGTTTTCATACCGAGTCACCGTCCACTGGGCTCAGCGAGAAAACGCGATTTCGGCGCTTCTGAGGGCCGAAAACGCGATATCGGCCGATTTTCGATCTGTCAGCAGATTCGGTTTCTGGGCAGTTTACATGTCGAACTGCACGGTAGAAACGATAAAACAGCTCCTCCGTGCAGTTTTCATACCGAGTCACCGTCCACTGGGCTCAGCGAGAAAACGCGATTTCGGCGCTTCTGAGGGCCGAAAACGCGATATCGGCCGATTTGCGATCTGTCAGCAGATTCGGTTTCTGGGCAGTTTACATGTCGAACTGCACGGTAGAAACGATAAAACAGCTCCTCCGTGCAGTTTTCATACCGAGTCACCGTCCACTGGGCTCAGCGAGAAAACGCGATTTCGGCGCTTCTGAGGGCCGAAAACGCGATATCGGCCGATTTGCGATCTGTCAGCAGATTCGGTTTCTGGGCAGTTTACATGTCGAACTGCACGGTAGAAACGATAAAACAGCTCCTCCGTGCAGTTTTCATACCGAGTCACCGTCCACTGGGCTCAGCGAGAAAACGCGATTTCGGCGCTTCTGAGGGCCGAAAACGCGATATCGGCCGATTTGCGATCTGTCAGCAGATTCGGTTTCTGGGCAGTTTACATGTCGAACTGCACGGTAGAAACGATAAAACAGCTCCTCCGTGCAGTTTTCATACCGAGTCACCGTCCACTGGGCTCAGCGAGAAAACGCGATTTCGGCGCTTCTGAGGGCCGAAAACGCGATATCGGCCGATTTGCGATCTGTCAGCAGATTCGGTTTCTGGGCAGTTTACATGTCGAACTGCACGGTAGAAACGATAAAACAGCTCCTCCGTGCAGTTTTCATACCGAGTCACCGTCCACTGGGCTCAGCGAGAAAACGCGATTTCGGCGCTTCTGAGGGCCGAAAACGCGATATCGGCCGATTTTCGATCTGTCAGCAGATTCGGTTTCTGGGCAGTTTACATGTCGAACTGCACGGTAGAAACGATAAAACAGCTCCTCCGTGCAGTTTTCATACCGAGTCACCGTCCACTGGGCTCAGCGAGAAAACGCGATTTCGGCGCTTCTGAGGGCCGAAAACGCGATATCGGCCGATTTGCGATCTGTCAGCAGATTCGGTTTCTGGGCAGTTTACATGTCGAACTGCACGGTAGAAACGATAAAACAGCTCCTCCGTGCAGTTTTCATACCGAGTCACCGTCCACTGGGCTCAGCGAGAAAACGCGATTTCGGCGCTTCTGAGGGCCGAAAACGCGATATCGGCCGATTTGCGATCTGTCAGCAGATTCGGTTTCTGGGCAGTTTACATGTCGAACTGCACGGTAGAAACGATAAAACAGCTCCTCCGTGCAGTTTTCATACCGAGTCACCGTCCACTGGGCTCAGCGAGAAAACGCGATTTCGGCGCTTCTGAGGGCCGAAAACGCGATATCGGCCGATTTGCGATCTGTCAGCAGATTCGGTTTCTGGGCAGTTTACATGTCGAACTGCACGGTAGAAACGATAAAACAGCTCCTCCGTGCAGTTTTCATACCGAGTCACCGTCCACTGGGCTCAGCGAGAAAACGCGATTTCGGCGCTTCTGAGGGCCGAAAACGCGATATCGGCCGATTTGCGATCTGTCAGCAGATTCGGTTTCTGGGCAGTTTACATGTCGAACTGCACGGTAGAAACGATAAAACAGCTCCTCCGTGCAGTTTTCATACCGAGTCACCGTCCACTGGGCTCAGCGAGAAAACGCGATTTCGGCGCTTCTGAGGGCCGAAAACGCGATATCGGCCGATTTGCGATCTGTCAGCAGATTCGGTTTCTGGGCAGTTTACATGTCGAACTGCACGGTAGAAACGATAAAACAGCTCCTCCGTGCAGTTTTCATACCGAGTCACCGTCCACTGGGCTCAGCGAGAAAACGCGATTTCGGCGCTTCTGAGGGCCGAAAACGCGATATCGGCCGATTTGCGATCTGTCAGCAGATTCGGTTTCTGGGCAGTTTACATGTCGAACTGCACGGTAGAAACGATAAAACAGCTCCTCCGTGCAGTTTTCATACCGAGTCACCGTCCACTGGGCTCAGCGAGAAAACGCGATTTCGGCGCTTCTGAGGGCCGAAAACGCGATATCGGCCGATTTTCGATCTGTCAGCAGATTCGGTTTCTGGGCAGTTTACATGTCGAACTGCACGGTAGAAACGATAAAACAGCTCCTCCGTGCAGTTTTCATACCGAGTCACCGTCCACTGGGCTCAGCGAGAAAACGCGATTTCGGCGCTTCTGAGGGCCGAAAACGCGATATCGGCCGATTTGCGATCTGTCAGCAGATTCGGTTTCTGGGCAGTTTACATGTCGAACTGCACGGTAGAAACGATAAAACAGCTCCTCCGTGCAGTTTTCATACCGAGTCACCGTCCACTGGGCTCAGCGAGAAAACGCGATTTCGGCGCTTCTGAGGGCCGAAAACGCGATATCGGCCGATTTGCGATCTGTCAGCAGATTCGGTTTCTGGGCAGTTTACATGTCGAACTGCACGGTAGAAACGATAAAACAGCTCCTCCGTGCAGTTTTCATACCGAGTCACCGTCCACTGGGCTCAGCGAGAAAACGCGATTTCGGCGCTTCTGAGGGCCGAAAACGCGATATCGGCCGATTTGCGATCTGTCAGCAGATTCGGTTTCTGGGCAGTTTACATGTCGAACTGCACGGTAGAAACGATAAAACAGCTCCTCCGTGCAGTTTTCATACCGAGTCACCGTCCACTGGGCTCAGCGAGAAAACGCGATTTCGGCGCTTCTGAGGGCCGAAAACGCGATATCGGCCGATTTGCGATCTGTCAGCAGATTCGGTTTCTGGGCAGTTTACATGTCGAACTGCACGGTAGAAACGATAAAACAGCTCCTCCGTGCAGTTTTCATACCGAGTCACCGTCCACTGGGCTCAGCGAGAAAACGCGATTTCGGCGCTTCTGAGGGCCGAAAACGCGATATCGGCCGATTTGCGATCTGTCAGCAGATTCGGTTTCTGGGCAGTTTACATGTCGAACTGCACGGTAGAAACGATAAAACAGCTCCTCCGTGCAGTTTTCATACCGAGTCACCGTCCACTGGGCTCAGCGAGAAAACGCGATTTCGGCGCTTCTGAGGGCCGAAAACGCGATATCGGCCGATTTTCGATCTGTCAGCAGATTCGGTTTCTGGGCAGTTTACATGTCGAACTGCACGGTAGAAACGATAAAACAGCTCCTCCGTGCAGTTTTCATACCGAGTCACCGTCCACTGGGCTCAGCGAGAAAACGCGATTTCGGCGCTTCTGAGGGCCGAAAACGCGATATCGGCCGATTTGCGATCTGTCAGCAGATTCGGTTTCTGGGCAGTTTACATGTCGAACTGCACGGTAGAAACGATAAAACAGCTCCTCCGTGCAGTTTTCATACCGAGTCACCGTCCACTGGGCTCAGCGAGAAAACGCGATTTCGGCGCTTCTGAGGGCCGAAAACGCGATATCGGCCGATTTGCGATCTGTCAGCAGATTCGGTTTCTGGGCAGTTTACATGTCGAACTGCACGGTAGAAACGATAAAACAGCTCCTCCGTGCAGTTTTCATACCGAGTCACCGTCCACTGGGCTCAGCGAGAAAACGCGATTTCGGCGCTTCTGAGGGCCGAAAACGCGATATCGGCCGATTTGCGATCTGTCAGCAGATTCGGTTTCTGGGCAGTTTACATGTCGAACTGCACGGTAGAAACGATAAAACAGCTCCTCCGTGCAGTTTTCATACCGAGTCACCGTCCACTGGGCTCAGCGAGAAAACGCGATTTCGGCGCTTCTGAGGGCCGAAAACGCGATATCGGCCGATTTGCGATCTGTCAGCAGATTCGGTTTCTGGGCAGTTTACATGTCGAACTGCACGGTAGAAACGATAAAACAGCTCCTCCGTGCAGTTTTCATACCGAGTCACCGTCCACTGGGCTCAGCGAGAAAACGCGATTTCGGCGCTTCTGAGGGCCGAAAACGCGATATCGGCCGATTTTCGATCTGTCAGCAGATTCGGTTTCTGGGCAGTTTACATGTCGAACTGCACGGTAGAAACGATAAAACAGCTCCTCCGTGCAGTTTTCATACCGAGTCACCGTCCACTGGGCTCAGCGAGAAAACGCGATTTCGGCGCTTCTGAGGGCCGAAAACGCGATATCGGCCGATTTGCGATCTGTCAGCAGATTCGGTTTCTGGGCAGTTTACATGTCGAACTGCACGGTAGAAACGATAAAACAGCTCCTCCGTGCAGTTTTCATACCGAGTCACCGTCCACTGGGCTCAGCGAGAAAACGCGATTTCGGCGCTTCTGAGGGCCGAAAACGCGATATCGGCCGATTTTCGATCTGTCAGCAGATTCGGTTTCTGGGCAGTTTACATGTCGAACTGCACGGTAGAAACGATAAAACAGCTCCTCCGTGCAGTTTTCATACCGAGTCACCGTCCACTGGGCTCAGCGAGAAAACGCGATTTCGGCGCTTCTGAGGGCCGAAAACGCGATATCGGCCGATTTGCGATCTGTCAGCAGATTCGGTTTCTGGGCAGTTTACATGTCGAACTGCACGGTAGAAACGATAAAACAGCTCCTCCGTGCAGTTTTCATACCGAGTCACCGTCCACTGGGCTCAGCGAGAAAACGCGATTTCGGCGCTTCTGAGGGCCGAAAACGCGATATCGGCCGATTTGCGATCTGTCAGCAGATTCGGTTTCTGGGCAGTTTACATGTCGAACTGCACGGTAGAAACGATAAAACAGCTCCTCCGTGCAGTTTTCATACCGAGTCACCGTCCACTGGGCTCAGCGAGAAAACGCGATTTCGGCGCTTCTGAGGGCCGAAAACGCGATATCGGCCGATTTTCGATCTGTCAGCAGATTCGGTTTCTGGGCAGTTTACATGTCGAACTGCACGGTAGAAACGATAAAACAGCTCCTCCGTGCAGTTTTCATACCGAGTCACCGTCCACTGGGCTCAGCGAGAAAACGCGATTTCGGCGCTTCTGAGGGCCGAAAACGCGATATCGGCCGATTTGCGATCTGTCAGCAGATTCGGTTTCTGGGCAGTTTACATGTCGAACTGCACGGTAGAAACGATAAAACAGCTCCTCCGTGCAGTTTTCATACCGAGTCACCGTCCACTGGGCTCAGCGAGAAAACGCGATTTCGGCGCTTCTGAGGGCCGAAAACGCGATATCGGCCGATTTGCGATCTGTCAGCAGATTCGGTTTCTGGGCAGTTTACATGTCGAACTGCACGGTAGAAACGATAAAACAGCTCCTCCGTGCAGTTTTCATACCGAGTCACCGTCCACTGGGCTCAGCGAGAAAACGCGATTTCGGCGCTTCTGAGGGCCGAAAACGCGATATCGGCCGATTTGCGATCTGTCAGCAGATTCGGTTTCTGGGCAGTTTACATGTCGAACTGCACGGTAGAAACGATAAAACAGCTCCTCCGTGCAGTTTTCATACCGAGTCACCGTCCACTGGGCTCAGCGAGAAAACGCGATTTCGGCGCTTCTGAGGGCCGAAAACGCGATATCGGCCGATTTGCGATCTGTCAGCAGATTCGGTTTCTGGGCAGTTTACATGTCGAACTGCACGGTAGAAACGATAAAACAGCTCCTCCGTGCAGTTTTCATACCGAGTCACCGTCCACTGGGCTCAGCGAGAAAACGCGATTTCGGCGCTTCTGAGGGCCGAAAACGCGATATCGGCCGATTTGCGATCTGTCAGCAGATTCGGTTTCTGGGCAGTTTACATGTCGAACTGCACGGTAGAAACGATAAAACAGCTCCTCCGTGCAGTTTTCATACCGAGTCACCGTCCACTGGGCTCAGCGAGAAAACGCGATTTCGGCGCTTCTGAGGGCCGAAAACGCGATATCGGCCGATTTGCGATCTGTCAGCAGATTCGGTTTCTGGGCAGTTTACATGTCGAACTGCACGGTAGAAACGATAAAACAGCTCCTCCGTGCAGTTTTCATACCGAGTCACCGTCCACTGGGCTCAGCGAGAAAACGCGATTTCGGCGCTTCTGAGGGCCGAAAACGCGATATCGGCCGATTTGCGATCTGTCAGCAGATTCGGTTTCTGGGCAGTTTACATGTCGAACTGCACGGTAGAAACGATAAAACAGCTCCTCCGTGCAGTTTTCATACCGAGTCACCGTCCACTGGGCTCAGCGAGAAAACGCGATTTCGGCGCTTCTGAGGGCCGAAAACGCGATATCGGCCGATTTGCGATCTGTCAGCAGATTCGGTTTCTGGGCAGTTTACATGTCGAACTGCACGGTAGAAACGATAAAACAGCTCCTCCGTGCAGTTTTCATACCGAGTCACCGTCCACTGGGCTCAGCGAGAAAACGCGATTTCGGCGCTTCTGAGGGCCGAAAACGCGATATCGGCCGATTTGCGATCTGTCAGCAGATTCGGTTTCTGGGCAGTTTACATGTCGAACTGCACGGTAGAAACGATAAAACAGCTCCTCCGTGCAGTTTTCATACCGAGTCACCGTCCACTGGGCTCAGCGAGAAAACGCGATTTCGGCGCTTCTGAGGGCCGAAAACGCGATATCGGCCGATTTTCGATCTGTCAGCAGATTCGGTTTCTGGGCAGTTTACATGTCGAACTGCACGGTAGAAACGATAAAACAGCTCCTCCGTGCAGTTTTCATACCGAGTCACCGTCCACTGGGCTCAGCGAGAAAACGCGATTTCGGCGCTTCTGAGGGCCGAAAACGCGATATCGGCCGATTTGCGATCTGTCAGCAGATTCGGTTTCTGGGCAGTTTACATGTCGAACTGCACGGTAGAAACGATAAAACAGCTCCTCCGTGCAGTTTTCATACCGAGTCACCGTCCACTGGGCTCAGCGAGAAAACGCGATTTCGGCGCTTCTGAGGGCCGAAAACGCGATATCGGCCGATTTGCGATCTGTCAGCAGATTCGGTTTCTGGGCAGTTTACATGTCGAACTGCACGGTAGAAACGATAAAACAGCTCCTCCGTGCAGTTTTCATACCGAGTCACCGTCCACTGGGCTCAGCGAGAAAACGCGATTTCGGCGCTTCTGAGGGCCGAAAACGCGATATCGGCCGATTTGCGATCTGTCAGCAGATTCGGTTTCTGGGCAGTTTACATGTCGAACTGCACGGTAGAAACGATAAAACAGCTCCTCCGTGCAGTTTTCATACCGAGTCACCGTCCACTGGGCTCAGCGAGAAAACGCGATTTCGGCGCTTCTGAGGGCCGAAAACGCGATATCGGCCGATTTGCGATCTGTCAGCAGATTCGGTTTCTGGGCAGTTTACATGTCGAACTGCACGGTAGAAACGATAAAACAGCTCCTCCGTGCAGTTTTCATACCGAGTCACCGTCCACTGGGCTCAGCGAGAAAACGCGATTTCGGCGCTTCTGAGGGCCGAAAACGCGATATCGGCCGATTTGCGATCTGTCAGCAGATTCGGTTTCTGGGCAGTTTACATGTCGAACTGCACGGTAGAAACGATAAAACAGCTCCTCCGTGCAGTTTTCATACCGAGTCACCGTCCACTGGGCTCAGCGAGAAAACGCGATTTCGGCGCTTCTGAGGGCCGAAAACGCGATATCGGCCGATTTGCGATCTGTCAGCAGATTCGGTTTCTGGGCAGTTTACATGTCGAACTGCACGGTAGAAACGATAAAACAGCTCCTCCGTGCAGTTTTCATACCGAGTCACCGTCCACTGGGCTCAGCGAGAAAACGCGATTTCGGCGCTTCTGAGGGCCGAAAACGCGATATCGGCCGATTTGCGATCTGTCAGCAGATTCGGTTTCTGGGCAGTTTACATGTCGAACTGCACGGTAGAAACGATAAAACAGCTCCTCCGTGCAGTTTTCATACCGAGTCACCGTCCACTGGGCTCAGCGAGAAAACGCGATTTCGGCGCTTCTGAGGGCCGAAAACGCGATATCGGCCGATTTGCGATCTGTCAGCAGATTCGGTTTCTGGGCAGTTTACATGTCGAACTGCACGGTAGAAACGATAAAACAGCTCCTCCGTGCAGTTTTCATACCGAGTCACCGTCCACTGGGCTCAGCGAGAAAACGCGATTTCGGCGCTTCTGAGGGCCGAAAACGCGATATCGGCCGATTTGCGATCTGTCAGCAGATTCGGTTTCTGGGCAGTTTACATGTCGAACTGCACGGTAGAAACGATAAAACAGCTCCTCCGTGCAGTTTTCATACCGAGTCACCGTCCACTGGGCTCAGCGAGAAAACGCGATTTCGGCGCTTCTGAGGGCCGAAAACGCGATATCGGCCGATTTGCGATCTGTCAGCAGATTCGGTTTCTGGGCAGTTTACATGTCGAACTGCACGGTAGAAACGATAAAACAGCTCCTCCGTGCAGTTTTCATACCGAGTCACCGTCCACTGGGCTCAGCGAGAAAACGCGATTTCGGCGCTTCTGAGGGCCGAAAACGCGATATCGGCCGATTTTCGATCTGTCAGCAGATTCGGTTTCTGGGCAGTTTACATGTCGAACTGCACGGTAGAAACGATAAAACAGCTCCTCCGTGCAGTTTTCATACCGAGTCACCGTCCACTGGGCTCAGCGAGAAAACGCGATTTCGGCGCTTCTGAGGGCCGAAAACGCGATATCGGCCGATTTGCGATCTGTCAGCAGATTCGGTTTCTGGGCAGTTTACATGTCGAACTGCACGGTAGAAACGATAAAACAGCTCCTCCGTGCAGTTTTCATACCGAGTCACCGTCCACTGGGCTCAGCGAGAAAACGCGATTTCGGCGCTTCTGAGGGCCGAAAACGCGATATCGGCCGATTTGCGATCTGTCAGCAGATTCGGTTTCTGGGCAGTTTACATGTCGAACTGCACGGTAGAAACGATAAAACAGCTCCTCCGTGCAGTTTTCATACCGAGTCACCGTCCACTGGGCTCAGCGAGAAAACGCGATTTCGGCGCTTCTGAGGGCCGAAAACGCGATATCGGCCGATTTGCGATCTGTCAGCAGATTCGGTTTCTGGGCAGTTTACATGTCGAACTGCACGGTAGAAACGATAAAACAGCTCCTCCGTGCAGTTTTCATACCGAGTCACCGTCCACTGGGCTCAGCGAGAAAACGCGATTTCGGCGCTTCTGAGGGCCGAAAACGCGATATCGGCCGATTTGCGATCTGTCAGCAGATTCGGTTTCTGGGCAGTTTACATGTCGAACTGCACGGTAGAAACGATAAAACAGCTCCTCCGTGCAGTTTTCATACCGAGTCACCGTCCACTGGGCTCAGCGAGAAAACGCGATTTCGGCGCTTCTGAGGGCCGAAAACGCGATATCGGCCGATTTGCGATCTGTCAGCAGATTCGGTTTCTGGGCAGTTTACATGTCGAACTGCACGGTAGAAACGATAAAACAGCTCCTCCGTGCAGTTTTCATACCGAGTCACCGTCCACTGGGCTCAGCGAGAAAACGCGATTTCGGCGCTTCTGAGGGCCGAAAACGCGATATCGGCCGATTTGCGATCTGTCAGCAGATTCGGTTTCTGGGCAGTTTACATGTCGAACTGCACGGTAGAAACGATAAAACAGCTCCTCCGTGCAGTTTTCATACCGAGTCACCGTCCACTGGGCTCAGCGAGAAAACGCGATTTCGGCGCTTCTGAGGGCCGAAAACGCGATATCGGCCGATTTGCGATCTGTCAGCAGATTCGGTTTCTGGGCAGTTTACATGTCGAACTGCACGGTAGAAACGATAAAACAGCTCCTCCGTGCAGTTTTCATACCGAGTCACCGTCCACTGGGCTCAGCGAGAAAACGCGATTTCGGCGCTTCTGAGGGCCGAAAACGCGATATCGGCCGATTTGCGATCTGTCAGCAGATTCGGTTTCTGGGCAGTTTACATGTCGAACTGCACGGTAGAAACGATAAAACAGCTCCTCCGTGCAGTTTTCATACCGAGTCACCGTCCACTGGGCTCAGCGAGAAAACGCGATTTCGGCGCTTCTGAGGGCCGAAAACGCGATATCGGCCGATTTGCGATCTGTCAGCAGATTCGGTTTCTGGGCAGTTTACATGTCGAACTGCACGGTAGAAACGATAAAACAGCTCCTCCGTGCAGTTTTCATACCGAGTCACCGTCCACTGGGCTCAGCGAGAAAACGCGATTTCGGCGCTTCTGAGGGCCGAAAACGCGATATCGGCCGATTTGCGATCTGTCAGCAGATTCGGTTTCTGGGCAGTTTACATGTCGAACTGCACGGTAGAAACGATAAAACAGCTCCTCCGTGCAGTTTTCATACCGAGTCACCGTCCACTGGGCTCAGCGAGAAAACGCGATTTCGGCGCTTCTGAGGGCCGAAAACGCGATATCGGCCGATTTGCGATCTGTCAGCAGATTCGGTTTCTGGGCAGTTTACATGTCGAACTGCACGGTAGAAACGATAAAACAGCTCCTCCGTGCAGTTTTCATACCGAGTCACCGTCCACTGGGCTCAGCGAGAAAACGCGATTTCGGCGCTTCTGAGGGCCGAAAACGCGATATCGGCCGATTTTCGATCTGTCAGCAGATTCGGTTTCTGGGCAGTTTACATGTCGAACTGCACGGTAGAAACGATAAAACAGCTCCTCCGTGCAGTTTTCATACCGAGTCACCGTCCACTGGGCTCAGCGAGAAAACGCGATTTCGGCGCTTCTGAGGGCCGAAAACGCGATATCGGCCGATTTGCGATCTGTCAGCAGATTCGGTTTCTGGGCAGTTTACATGTCGAACTGCACGGTAGAAACGATAAAACAGCTCCTCCGTGCAGTTTTCATACCGAGTCACCGTCCACTGGGCTCAGCGAGAAAACGCGATTTCGGCGCTTCTGAGGGCCGAAAACGCGATATCGGCCGATTTGCGATCTGTCAGCAGATTCGGTTTCTGGGCAGTTTACATGTCGAACTGCACGGTAGAAACGATAAAACAGCTCCTCCGTGCAGTTTTCATACCGAGTCACCGTCCACTGGGCTCAGCGAGAAAACGCGATTTCGGCGCTTCTGAGGGCCGAAAACGCGATATCGGCCGATTTTCGATCTGTCAGCAGATTCGGTTTCTGGGCAGTTTACATGTCGAACTGCACGGTAGAAACGATAAAACAGCTCCTCCGTGCAGTTTTCATACCGAGTCACCGTCCACTGGGCTCAGCGAGAAAACGCGATTTCGGCGCTTCTGAGGGCCGAAAACGCGATATCGGCCGATTTGCGATCTGTCAGCAGATTCGGTTTCTGGGCAGTTTACATGTCGAACTGCACGGTAGAAACGATAAAACAGCTCCTCCGTGCAGTTTTCATACCGAGTCACCGTCCACTGGGCTCAGCGAGAAAACGCGATTTCGGCGCTTCTGAGGGCCGAAAACGCGATATCGGCCGATTTTCGATCTGTCAGCAGATTCGGTTTCTGGGCAGTTTACATGTCGAACTGCACGGTAGAAACGATAAAACAGCTCCTCCGTGCAGTTTTCATACCGAGTCACCGTCCACTGGGCTCAGCGAGAAAACGCGATTTCGGCGCTTCTGAGGGCCGAAAACGCGATATCGGCCGATTTGCGATCTGTCAGCAGATTCGGTTTCTGGGCAGTTTACATGTCGAACTGCACGGTAGAAACGATAAAACAGCTCCTCCGTGCAGTTTTCATACCGAGTCACCGTCCACTGGGCTCAGCGAGAAAACGCGATTTCGGCGCTTCTGAGGGCCGAAAACGCGATATCGGCCGATTTTCGATCTGTCAGCAGATTCGGTTTCTGGGCAGTTTACATGTCGAACTGCACGGTAGAAACGATAAAACAGCTCCTCCGTGCAGTTTTCATACCGAGTCACCGTCCACTGGGCTCAGCGAGAAAACGCGATTTCGGCGCTTCTGAGGGCCGAAAACGCGATATCGGCCGATTTGCGATCTGTCAGCAGATTCGGTTTCTGGGCAGTTTACATGTCGAACTGCACGGTAGAAACGATAAAACAGCTCCTCCGTGCAGTTTTCATACCGAGTCACCGTCCACTGGGCTCAGCGAGAAAACGCGATTTCGGCGCTTCTGAGGGCCGAAAACGCGATATCGGCCGATTTGCGATCTGTCAGCAGATTCGGTTTCTGGGCAGTTTACATGTCGAACTGCACGGTAGAAACGATAAAACAGCTCCTCCGTGCAGTTTTCATACCGAGTCACCGTCCACTGGGCTCAGCGAGAAAACGCGATTTCGGCGCTTCTGAGGGCCGAAAACGCGATATCGGCCGATTTGCGATCTGTCAGCAGATTCGGTTTCTGGGCAGTTTACATGTCGAACTGCACGGTAGAAACGATAAAACAGCTCCTCCGTGCAGTTTTCATACCGAGTCACCGTCCACTGGGCTCAGCGAGAAAACGCGATTTCGGCGCTTCTGAGGGCCGAAAACGCGATATCGGCCGATTTGCGATCTGTCAGCAGATTCGGTTTCTGGGCAGTTTACATGTCGAACTGCACGGTAGAAACGATAAAACAGCTCCTCCGTGCAGTTTTCATACCGAGTCACCGTCCACTGGGCTCAGCGAGAAAACGCGATTTCGGCGCTTCTGAGGGCCGAAAACGCGATATCGGCCGATTTGCGATCTGTCAGCAGATTCGGTTTCTGGGCAGTTTACATGTCGAACTGCACGGTAGAAACGATAAAACAGCTCCTCCGTGCAGTTTTCATACCGAGTCACCGTCCACTGGGCTCAGCGAGAAAACGCGATTTCGGCGCTTCTGAGGGCCGAAAACGCGATATCGGCCGATTTGCGATCTGTCAGCAGATTCGGTTTCTGGGCAGTTTACATGTCGAACTGCACGGTAGAAACGATAAAACAGCTCCTCCGTGCAGTTTTCATACCGAGTCACCGTCCACTGGGCTCAGCGAGAAACGCGATTTCGGCGCTTCTGAGGGCCGAAAACGCGATATCGGCCGATTTGCGATCTGTCAGCAGATTCGGTTTCTGGGCAGTTTACATGTCGAACTGCACGGTAGAAACGATAAAACAGCTCCTCCGTGCAGTTTTCATACCGAGTCACCGTCCACTGGGCTCAGCGAGAAAACGCGATTTCGGCGCTTCTGAGGGCCGAAAACGCGATATCGGCCGATTTGCGATCTGTCAGCAGATTCGGTTTCTGGGCAGTTTACATGTCGAACTGCACGGTAGAAACGATAAAACAGCTCCTCCGTGCAGTTTTCATACCGAGTCACCGTCCACTGGGCTCAGCGAGAAAACGCGATTTCGGCGCTTCTGAGGGCCGAAAACGCGATATCGGCCGATTTGCGATCTGTCAGCAGATTCGGTTTCTGGGCAGTTTACATGTCGAACTGCACGGTAGAAACGATAAAACAGCTCCTCCGTGCAGTTTTCATACCGAGTCACCGTCCACTGGGCTCAGCGAGAAAACGCGATTTCGGCGCTTCTGAGGGCCGAAAACGCGATATCGGCCGATTTGCGATCTGTCAGCAGATTCGGTTTCTGGGCAGTTTACATGTCGAACTGCACGGTAGAAACGATAAAACAGCTCCTCCGTGCAGTTTTCATACCGAGTCACCGTCCACTGGGCTCAGCGAGAAAACGCGATTTCGGCGCTTCTGAGGGCCGAAAACGCGATATCGGCCGATTTTCGATCTGTCAGCAGATTCGGTTTCTGGGCAGTTTACATGTCGAACTGCACGGTAGAAACGATAAAACAGCTCCTCCGTGCAGTTTTCATACCGAGTCACCGTCCACTGGGCTCAGCGAGAAAACGCGATTTCGGCGCTTCTGAGGGCCGAAAACGCGATATCGGCCGATTTGCGATCTGTCAGCAGATTCGGTTTCTGGGCAGTTTACATGTCGAACTGCACGGTAGAAACGATAAAACAGCTCCTCCGTGCAGTTTTCATACCGAGTCACCGTCCACTGGGCTCAGCGAGAAAACGCGATTTCGGCGCTTCTGAGGGCCGAAAACGCGATATCGGCCGATTTGCGATCTGTCAGCAGATTCGGTTTCTGGGCAGTTTACATGTCGAACTGCACGGTAGAAACGATAAAACAGCTCCTCCGTGCAGTTTTCATACCGAGTCACCGTCCACTGGGCTCAGCGAGAAAACGCGATTTCGGCGCTTCTGAGGGCCGAAAACGCGATATCGGCCGATTTGCGATCTGTCAGCAGATTCGGTTTCTGGGCAGTTTACATGTCGAACTGCACGGTAGAAACGATAAAACAGCTCCTCCGTGCAGTTTTCATACCGAGTCACCGTCCACTGGGCTCAGCGAGAAAACGCGATTTCGGCGCTTCTGAGGGCCGAAAACGCGATATCGGCCGATTTGCGATCTGTCAGCAGATTCGGTTTCTGGGCAGTTTACATGTCGAACTGCACGGTAGAAACGATAAAACAGCTCCTCCGTGCAGTTTTCATACCGAGTCACCGTCCACTGGGCTCAGCGAGAAAACGCGATTTCGGCGCTTCTGAGGGCCGAAAACGCGATATCGGCCGATTTGCGATCTGTCAGCAGATTCGGTTTCTGGGCAGTTTACATGTCGAACTGCACGGTAGAAACGATAAAACAGCTCCTCCGTGCAGTTTTCATACCGAGTCACCGTCCACTGGGCTCAGCGAGAAAACGCGATTTCGGCGCTTCTGAGGGCCGAAAACGCGATATCGGCCGATTTGCGATCTGTCAGCAGATTCGGTTTCTGGGCAGTTTACATGTCGAACTGCACGGTAGAAACGATAAAACAGCTCCTCCGTGCAGTTTTCATACCGAGTCACCGTCCACTGGGCTCAGCGAGAAAACGCGATTTCGGCGCTTCTGAGGGCCGAAAACGCGATATCGGCCGATTTTCGATCTGTCAGCAGATTCGGTTTCTGGGCAGTTTACATGTCGAACTGCACGGTAGAAACGATAAAACAGCTCCTCCGTGCAGTTTTCATACCGAGTCACCGTCCACTGGGCTCAGCGAGAAAACGCGATTTCGGCGCTTCTGAGGGCCGAAAACGCGATATCGGCCGATTTGCGATCTGTCAGCAGATTCGGTTTCTGGGCAGTTTACATGTCGAACTGCACGGTAGAAACGATAAAACAGCTCCTCCGTGCAGTTTTCATACCGAGTCACCGTCCACTGGGCTCAGCGAGAAAACGCGATTTCGGCGCTTCTGAGGGCCGAAAACGCGATATCGGCCGATTTGCGATCTGTCAGCAGATTCGGTTTCTGGGCAGTTTACATGTCGAACTGCACGGTAGAAACGATAAAACAGCTCCTCCGTGCAGTTTTCATACCGAGTCACCGTCCACTGGGCTCAGCGAGAAAACGCGATTTCGGCGCTTCTGAGGGCCGAAAACGCGATATCGGCCGATTTGCGATCTGTCAGCAGATTCGGTTTCTGGGCAGTTTACATGTCGAACTGCACGGTAGAAACGATAAAACAGCTCCTCCGTGCAGTTTTCATACCGAGTCACCGTCCACTGGGCTCAGCGAGAAAACGCGATTTCGGCGCTTCTGAGGGCCGAAAACGCGATATCGGCCGATTTGCGATCTGTCAGCAGATTCGGTTTCTGGGCAGTTTACATGTCGAACTGCACGGTAGAAACGATAAAACAGCTCCTCCGTGCAGTTTTCATACCGAGTCACCGTCCACTGGGCTCAGCGAGAAAACGCGATTTCGGCGCTTCTGAGGGCCGAAAACGCGATATCGGCCGATTTGCGATCTGTCAGCAGATTCGGTTTCTGGGCAGTTTACATGTCGAACTGCACGGTAGAAACGATAAAACAGCTCCTCCGTGCAGTTTTCATACCGAGTCACCGTCCACTGGGCTCAGCGAGAAAACGCGATTTCGGCGCTTGAGGGCCGAAAACGCGATATCGGCCGATTTGCGATCTGTCAGCAGATTCGGTTTCTGGGCAGTTTACATGTCGAACTGCACGGTAGAAACGATAAAACAGCTCCTCCGTGCAGTTTTCATACCGAGTCACCGTCCACTGGGCTCAGCGAGAAAACGCGATTTCGGCGCTTCTGAGGGCCGAAAACGCGATATCGGCCGATTTGCGATCTGTCAGCAGATTCGGTTTCTGGGCAGTTTACATGTCGAACTGCACGGTAGAAACGATAAAACAGCTCCTCCGTGCAGTTTTCATACCGAGTCACCGTCCACTGGGCTCAGCGAGAAAACGCGATTTCGGCGCTTCTGAGGGCCGAAAACGCGATATCGGCCGATTTTCGATCTGTCAGCAGATTCGGTTTCTGGGCAGTTTACATGTCGAACTGCACGGTAGAAACGATAAAACAGCTCCTCCGTGCAGTTTTCATACCGAGTCACCGTCCACTGGGCTCAGCGAGAAAACGCGATTTCGGCGCTTCTGAGGGCCGAAAACGCGATATCGGCCGATTTGCGATCTGTCAGCAGATTCGGTTTCTGGGCAGTTTACATGTCGAACTGCACGGTAGAAACGATAAAACAGCTCCTCCGTGCAGTTTTCATACCGAGTCACCGTCCACTGGGCTCAGCGAGAAAACGCGATTTCGGCGCTTCTGAGGGCCGAAAACGCGATATCGGCCGATTTGCGATCTGTCAGCAGATTCGGTTTCTGGGCAGTTTACATGTCGAACTGCACGGTAGAAACGATAAAACAGCTCCTCCGTGCAGTTTTCATACCGAGTCACCGTCCACTGGGCTCAGCGAGAAAACGCGATTTCGGCGCTTCTGAGGGCCGAAAACGCGATATCGGCCGATTTGCGATCTGTCAGCAGATTCGGTTTCTGGGCAGTTTACATGTCGAACTGCACGGTAGAAACGATAAAACAGCTCCTCCGTGCAGTTTTCATACCGAGTCACCGTCCACTGGGCTCAGCGAGAAAACGCGATTTCGGCGCTTCTGAGGGCCGAAAACGCGATATCGGCCGATTTGCGATCTGTCAGCAGATTCGGTTTCTGGGCAGTTTACATGTCGAACTGCACGGTAGAAACGATAAAACAGCTCCTCCGTGCAGTTTTCATACCGAGTCACCGTCCACTGGGCTCAGCGAGAAAACGCGATTTCGGCGCTTCTGAGGGCCGAAAACGCGATATCGGCCGATTTTCGATCTGTCAGCAGATTCGGTTTCTGGGCAGTTTACATGTCGAACTGCACGGTAGAAACGATAAAACAGCTCCTCCGTGCAGTTTTCATACCGAGTCACCGTCCACTGGGCTCAGCGAGAAAACGCGATTTCGGCGCTTCTGAGGGCCGAAAACGCGATATCGGCCGATTTGCGATCTGTCAGCAGATTCGGTTTCTGGGCAGTTTACATGTCGAACTGCACGGTAGAAACGATAAAACAGCTCCTCCGTGCAGTTTTCATACCGAGTCACCGTCCACTGGGCTCAGCGAGAAAACGCGATTTCGGCGCTTCTGAGGGCCGAAAACGCGATATCGGCCGATTTTCGATCTGTCAGCAGATTCGGTTTCTGGGCAGTTTACATGTCGAACTGCACGGTAGAAACGATAAAACAGCTCCTCCGTGCAGTTTTCATACCGAGTCACCGTCCACTGGGCTCAGCGAGAAAACGCGATTTCGGCGCTTCTGAGGGCCGAAAACGCGATATCGGCCGATTTGCGATCTGTCAGCAGATTCGGTTTCTGGGCAGTTTACATGTCGAACTGCACGGTAGAAACGATAAAACAGCTCCTCCGTGCAGTTTTCATACCGAGTCACCGTCCACTGGGCTCAGCGAGAAAACGCGATTTCGGCGCTTCTGAGGGCCGAAAACGCGATATCGGCCGATTTGCGATCTGTCAGCAGATTCGGTTTCTGGGCAGTTTACATGTCGAACTGCACGGTAGAAACGATAAAACAGCTCCTCCGTGCAGTTTTCATACCGAGTCACCGTCCACTGGGCTCAGCGAGAAAACGCGATTTCGGCGCTTCTGAGGGCCGAAAACGCGATATCGGCCGATTTGCGATCTGTCAGCAGATTCGGTTTCTGGGCAGTTTACATGTCGAACTGCACGGTAGAAACGATAAAACAGCTCCTCCGTGCAGTTTTCATACCGAGTCACCGTCCACTGGGCTCAGCGAGAAAACGCGATTTCGGCGCTTCTGAGGGCCGAAAACGCGATATCGGCCGATTTGCGATCTGTCAGCAGATTCGGTTTCTGGGCAGTTTACATGTCGAACTGCACGGTAGAAACGATAAAACAGCTCCTCCGTGCAGTTTTCATACCGAGTCACCGTCCACTGGGCTCAGCGAGAAAACGCGATTTCGGCGCTTCTGAGGGCCGAAAACGCGATATCGGCCGATTTTCGATCTGTCAGCAGATTCGGTTTCTGGGCAGTTTACATGTCGAACTGCACGGTAGAAACGATAAAACAGCTCCTCCGTGCAGTTTTCATACCGAGTCACCGTCCACTGGGCTCAGCGAGAAAACGCGATTTCGGCGCTTCTGAGGGCCGAAAACGCGATATCGGCCGATTTGCGATCTGTCAGCAGATTCGGTTTCTGGGCAGTTTACATGTCGAACTGCACGGTAGAAACGATAAAACAGCTCCTCCGTGCAGTTTTCATACCGAGTCACCGTCCACTGGGCTCAGCGAGAAAACGCGATTTCGGCGCTTCTGAGGGCCGAAAACGCGATATCGGCCGATTTTCGATCTGTCAGCAGATTCGGTTTCTGGGCAGTTTACATGTCGAACTGCACGGTAGAAACGATAAAACAGCTCCTCCGTGCAGTTTTCATACCGAGTCACCGTCCACTGGGCTCAGCGAGAAAACGCGATTTCGGCGCTTCTGAGGGCCGAAAACGCGATATCGGCCGATTTGCGATCTGTCAGCAGATTCGGTTTCTGGGCAGTTTACATGTCGAACTGCACGGTAGAAACGATAAAACAGCTCCTCCGTGCAGTTTTCATACCGAGTCACCGTCCACTGGGCTCAGCGAGAAAACGCGATTTCGGCGCTTCTGAGGGCCGAAAACGCGATATCGGCCGATTTGCGATCTGTCAGCAGATTCGGTTTCTGGGCAGTTTACATGTCGAACTGCACGGTAGAAACGATAAAACAGCTCCTCCGTGCAGTTTTCATACCGAGTCACCGTCCACTGGGCTCAGCGAGAAAACGCGATTTCGGCGCTTCTGAGGGCCGAAAACGCGATATCGGCCGATTTTCGATCTGTCAGCAGATTCGGTTTCTGGGCAGTTTACATGTCGAACTGCACGGTAGAAACGATAAAACAGCTCCTCCGTGCAGTTTTCATACCGAGTCACCGTCCACTGGGCTCAGCGAGAAAACGCGATTTCGGCGCTTCTGAGGGCCGAAAACGCGATATCGGCCGATTTGCGATCTGTCAGCAGATTCGGTTTCTGGGCAGTTTACATGTCGAACTGCACGGTAGAAACGATAAAACAGCTCCTCCGTGCAGTTTTCATACCGAGTCACCGTCCACTGGGCTCAGCGAGAAAACGCGATTTCGGCGCTTCTGAGGGCCGAAAACGCGATATCGGCCGATTTGCGATCTGTCAGCAGATTCGGTTTCTGGGCAGTTTACATGTCGAACTGCACGGTAGAAACGATAAAACAGCTCCTCCGTGCAGTTTTCATACCGAGTCACCGTCCACTGGGCTCAGCGAGAAAACGCGATTTCGGCGCTTCTGAGGGCCGAAAACGCGATATCGGCCGATTTTCGATCTGTCAGCAGATTCGGTTTCTGGGCAGTTTACATGTCGAACTGCACGGTAGAAACGATAAAACAGCTCCTCCGTGCAGTTTTCATACCGAGTCACCGTCCACTGGGCTCAGCGAGAAAACGCGATTTCGGCGCTTCTGAGGGCCGAAAACGCGATATCGGCCGATTTGCGATCTGTCAGCAGATTCGGTTTCTGGGCAGTTTACATGTCGAACTGCACGGTAGAAACGATAAAACAGCTCCTCCGTGCAGTTTTCATACCGAGTCACCGTCCACTGGGCTCAGCGAGAAAACGCGATTTCGGCGCTTCTGAGGGCCGAAAACGCGATATCGGCCGATTTGCGATCTGTCAGCAGATTCGGTTTCTGGGCAGTTTACATGTCGAACTGCACGGTAGAAACGATAAAACAGCTCCTCCGTGCAGTTTTCATACCGAGTCACCGTCCACTGGGCTCAGCGAGAAAACGCGATTTCGGCGCTTCTGAGGGCCGAAAACGCGATATCGGCCGATTTGCGATCTGTCAGCAGATTCGGTTTCTGGGCAGTTTACATGTCGAACTGCACGGTAGAAACGATAAAACAGCTCCTCCGTGCAGTTTTCATACCGAGTCACCGTCCACTGGGCTCAGCGAGAAAACGCGATTTCGGCGCTTCTGAGGGCCGAAAACGCGATATCGGCCGATTTGCGATCTGTCAGCAGATTCGGTTTCTGGGCAGTTTACATGTCGAACTGCACGGTAGAAACGATAAAACAGCTCCTCCGTGCAGTTTTCATACCGAGTCACCGTCCACTGGGCTCAGCGAGAAAACGCGATTTCGGCGCTTCTGAGGGCCGAAAACGCGATATCGGCCGATTTTCGATCTGTCAGCAGATTCGGTTTCTGGGCAGTTTACATGTCGAACTGCACGGTAGAAACGATAAAACAGCTCCTCCGTGCAGTTTTCATACCGAGTCACCGTCCACTGGGCTCAGCGAGAAAACGCGATTTCGGCGCTTCTGAGGGCCGAAAACGCGATATCGGCCGATTTGCGATCTGTCAGCAGATTCGGTTTCTGGGCAGTTTACATGTCGAACTGCACGGTAGAAACGATAAAACAGCTCCTCCGTGCAGTTTTCATACCGAGTCACCGTCCACTGGGCTCAGCGAGAAAACGCGATTTCGGCGCTTCTGAGGGCCGAAAACGCGATATCGGCCGATTTTCGATCTGTCAGCAGATTCGGTTTCTGGGCAGTTTACATGTCGAACTGCACGGTAGAAACGATAAAACAGCTCCTCCGTGCAGTTTTCATACCGAGTCACCGTCCACTGGGCTCAGCGAGAAAACGCGATTTCGGCGCTTCTGAGGGCCGAAAACGCGATATCGGCCGATTTGCGATCTGTCAGCAGATTCGGTTTCTGGGCAGTTTACATGTCGAACTGCACGGTAGAAACGATAAAACAGCTCCTCCGTGCAGTTTTCATACCGAGTCACCGTCCACTGGGCTCAGCGAGAAAACGCGATTTCGGCGCTTCTGAGGGCCGAAAACGCGATATCGGCCGATTTTCGATCTGTCAGCAGATTCGGTTTCTGGGCAGTTTACATGTCGAACTGCACGGTAGAAACGATAAAACAGCTCCTCCGTGCAGTTTTCATACCGAGTCACCGTCCACTGGGCTCAGCGAGAAAACGCGATTTCGGCGCTTCTGAGGGCCGAAAACGCGATATCGGCCGATTTGCGATCTGTCAGCAGATTCGGTTTCTGGGCAGTTTACATGTCGAACTGCACGGTAGAAACGATAAAACAGCTCCTCCGTGCAGTTTTCATACCGAGTCACCGTCCACTGGGCTCAGCGAGAAAACGCGATTTCGGCGCTTCTGAGGGCCGAAAACGCGATATCGGCCGATTTGCGATCTGTCAGCAGATTCGGTTTCTGGGCAGTTTACATGTCGAACTGCACGGTAGAAACGATAAAACAGCTCCTCCGTGCAGTTTTCATACCGAGTCACCGTCCACTGGGCTCAGCGAGAAAACGCGATTTCGGCGCTTCTGAGGGCCGAAAACGCGATATCGGCCGATTTGCGATCTGTCAGCAGATTCGGTTTCTGGGCAGTTTACATGTCGAACTGCACGGTAGAAACGATAAAACAGCTCCTCCGTGCAGTTTTCATACCGAGTCACCGTCCACTGGGCTCAGCGAGAAAACGCGATTTCGGCGCTTCTGAGGGCCGAAAACGCGATATCGGCCGATTTGCGATCTGTCAGCAGATTCGGTTTCTGGGCAGTTTACATGTCGAACTGCACGGTAGAAACGATAAAACAGCTCCTCCGTGCAGTTTTCATACCGAGTCACCGTCCACTGGGCTCAGCGAGAAAACGCGATTTCGGCGCTTCTGAGGGCCGAAAACGCGATATCGGCCGATTTGCGATCTGTCAGCAGATTCGGTTTCTGGGCAGTTTACATGTCGAACTGCACGGTAGAAACGATAAAACAGCTCCTCCGTGCAGTTTTCATACCGAGTCACCGTCCACTGGGCTCAGCGAGAAAACGCGATTTCGGCGCTTCTGAGGGCCGAAAACGCGATATCGGCCGATTTGCGATCTGTCAGCAGATTCGGTTTCTGGGCAGTTTACATGTCGAACTGCACGGTAGAAACGATAAAACAGCTCCTCCGTGCAGTTTTCATACCGAGTCACCGTCCACTGGGCTCAGCGAGAAAACGCGATTTCGGCGCTTCTGAGGGCCGAAAACGCGATATCGGCCGATTTGCGATCTGTCAGCAGATTCGGTTTCTGGGCAGTTTACATGTCGAACTGCACGGTAGAAACGATAAAACACCTCCTCCGTGCAGTTTTCATACCTAGACTGGCGTCCTTTGGGCGGTGCCTGATATGTGTATTTGTGAGATTCTGAGGGCCGAAAACGCGATATCGGCCGATTTGCGATCTGTCAGCAGATTCGGTTTCTGGGCAGTTTACATGTCGAACTGCACGGTAGAAACGATAAAACAGCTCCTCCGTGCAGTTTTCATACCGAGTCACCGTCCACTGGGCTCAGCGAGAAAACGCGATTTCGGCGCTTCTGAGGGCCGAAAACGCGATATCGGCCGATTTGCGATCTGTCAGCAGATTCGGTTTCTGGGCAGTTTACATGTCGAACTGCACGGTAGAAACGATAAAACAGCTCCTCCGTGCAGTTTTCATACCGAGTCACCGTCCACTGGGCTCAGCGAGAAAACGCGATTTCGGCGCTTCTGAGGGCCGAAAACGCGATATCGGCCGATTTGCGATCTGTCAGCAGATTCGGTTTCTGGGCAGTTTACATGTCGAACTGCACGGTAGAAACGATAAAACAGCTCCTCCGTGCAGTTTTCATACCGAGTCACCGTCCACTGGGCTCAGCGAGAAAACGCGATTTCGGCGCTTCTGAGGGCCGAAAACGCGATATCGGCCGATTTTCGATCTGTCAGCAGATTCGGTTTCTGGGCAGTTTACATGTCGAACTGCACGGTAGAAACGATAAAACAGCTCCTCCGTGCAGTTTTCATACCGAGTCACCGTCCACTGGGCTCAGCGAGAAAACGCGATTTCGGCGCTTCTGAGGGCCGAAAACGCGATATCGGCCGATTTGCGATCTGTCAGCAGATTCGGTTTCTGGGCAGTTTACATGTCGAACTGCACGGTAGAAACGATAAAACAGCTCCTCCGTGCAGTTTTCATACCGAGTCACCGTCCACTGGGCTCAGCGAGAAAACGCGATTTCGGCGCTTCTGAGGGCCGAAAACGCGATATCGGCCGATTTGCGATCTGTCAGCAGATTCGGTTTCTGGGCAGTTTACATGTCGAACTGCACGGTAGAAACGATAAAACAGCTCCTCCGTGCAGTTTTCATACCGAGTCACCGTCCACTGGGCTCAGCGAGAAAACGCGATTTCGGCGCTTCTGAGGGCCGAAAACGCGATATCGGCCGATTTGCGATCTGTCAGCAGATTCGGTTTCTGGGCAGTTTACATGTCGAACTGCACGGTAGAAACGATAAAACAGCTCCTCCGTGCAGTTTTCATACCGAGTCACCGTCCACTGGGCTCAGCGAGAAAACGCGATTTCGGCGCTTCTGAGGGCCGAAAACGCGATATCGGCCGATTTGCGATCTGTCAGCAGATTCGGTTTCTGGGCAGTTTACATGTCGAACTGCACGGTAGAAACGATAAAACAGCTCCTCCGTGCAGTTTTCATACCGAGTCACCGTCCACTGGGCTCAGCGAGAAAACGCGATTTCGGCGCTTCTGAGGGCCGAAAACGCGATATCGGCCGATTTTCGATCTGTCAGCAGATTCGGTTTCTGGGCAGTTTACATGTCGAACTGCACGGTAGAAACGATAAAACAGCTCCTCCGTGCAGTTTTCATACCGAGTCACCGTCCACTGGGCTCAGCGAGAAAACGCGATTTCGGCGCTTCTGAGGGCCGAAAACGCGATATCGGCCGATTTGCGATCTGTCAGCAGATTCGGTTTCTGGGCAGTTTACATGTCGAACTGCACGGTAGAAACGATAAAACAGCTCCTCCGTGCAGTTTTCATACCGAGTCACCGTCCACTGGGCTCAGCGAGAAAACGCGATTTCGGCGCTTCTGAGGGCCGAAAACGCGATATCGGCCGATTTTCGATCTGTCAGCAGATTCGGTTTCTGGGCAGTTTACATGTCGAACTGCACGGTAGAAACGATAAAACAGCTCCTCCGTGCAGTTTTCATACCGAGTCACCGTCCACTGGGCTCAGCGAGAAAACGCGATTTCGGCGCTTCTGAGGGCCGAAAACGCGATATCGGCCGATTTGCGATCTGTCAGCAGATTCGGTTTCTGGGCAGTTTACATGTCGAACTGCACGGTAGAAACGATAAAACAGCTCCTCCGTGCAGTTTTCATACCGAGTCACCGTCCACTGGGCTCAGCGAGAAAACGCGATTTCGGCGCTTCTGAGGGCCGAAAACGCGATATCGGCCGATTTGCGATCTGTCAGCAGATTCGGTTTCTGGGCAGTTTACATGTCGAACTGCACGGTAGAAACGATAAAACAGCTCCTCCGTGCAGTTTTCATACCGAGTCACCGTCCACTGGCTCAGCGAGAAAACGCGATTTCGGCGCTTCTGAGGGCCGAAAACGCGATATCGGCCGATTTTCGATCTGTCAGCAGATTCGGTTTCTGGGCAGTTTACATGTCGAACTGCACGGTAGAAACGATAAAACAGCTCCTCCGTGCAGTTTTCATACCGAGTCACCGTCCACTGGGCTCAGCGAGAAAACGCGATTTCGGCGCTTCTGAGGGCCGAAAACGCGATATCGGCCGATTTGCGATCTGTCAGCAGATTCGGTTTCTGGGCAGTTTACATGTCGAACTGCACGGTAGAAACGATAAAACAGCTCCTCCGTGCAGTTTTCATACCGAGTCACCGTCCACTGGGCTCAGCGAGAAAACGCGATTTCGGCGCTTCTGAGGGCCGAAAACGCGATATCGGCCGATTTTCGATCTGTCAGCAGATTCGGTTTCTGGGCAGTTTACATGTCGAACTGCACGGTAGAAACGATAAAACAGCTCCTCCGTGCAGTTTTCATACCGAGTCACCGTCCACTGGGCTCAGCGAGAAAACGCGATTTCGGCGCTTCTGAGGGCCGAAAACGCGATATCGGCCGATTTGCGATCTGTCAGCAGATTCGTTTCTGGGCAGTTTACATGTCGAACTGCACGGTAGAAACGATAAAACAGCTCCTCCGTGCAGTTTTCATACCGAGTCACCGTCCACTGGGCTCAGCGAGAAAACGCGATTTCGGCGCTTCTGAGGGCCGAAAACGCGATATCGGCCGATTTGCGATCTGTCAGCAGATTCGGTTTCTGGGCAGTTTACATGTCGAACTGCACGGTAGAAACGATAAAACAGCTCCTCCGTGCAGTTTTCATACCGAGTCACCGTCCACTGGGCTCAGCGAGAAAACGCGATTTCGGCGCTTCTGAGGGCCGAAAACGCGATATCGGCCGATTTGCGATCTGTCAGCAGATTCGGTTTCTGGGCAGTTTACATGTCGAACTGCACGGTAGAAACGATAAAACAGCTCCTCCGTGCAGTTTTCATACCGAGTCACCGTCCACTGGGCTCAGCGAGAAAACGCGATTTCGGCGCTTCTGAGGGCCGAAAACGCGATATCGGCCGATTTTCGATCTGTCAGCAGATTCGGTTTCTGGGCAGTTTACATGTCGAACTGCACGGTAGAAACGATAAAACAGCTCCTCCGTGCAGTTTTCATACCGAGTCACCGTCCACTGGGCTCAGCGAGAAAACGCGATTTCGGCGCTTCTGAGGGCCGAAAACGCGATATCGGCCGATTTGCGATCTGTCAGCAGATTCGGTTTCTGGGCAGTTTACATGTCGAACTGCACGGTAGAAACGATAAAACAGCTCCTCCGTGCAGTTTTCATACCGAGTCACCGTCCACTGGGCTCAGCGAGAAAACGCGATTTCGGCGCTTCTGAGGGCCGAAAACGCGATATCGGCCGATTTTCGATCTGTCAGCAGATTCGGTTTCTGGGCAGTTTACATGTCGAACTGCACGGTAGAAACGATAAAACAGCTCCTCCGTGCAGTTTTCATACCGAGTCACCGTCCACTGGGCTCAGCGAGAAAACGCGATTTCGGCGCTTCTGAGGGCCGAAAACGCGATATCGGCCGATTTGCGATCTGTCAGCAGATTCGGTTTCTGGGCAGTTTACATGTCGAACTGCACGGTAGAAACGATAAAACAGCTCCTCCGTGCAGTTTTCATACCGAGTCACCGTCCACTGGGCTCAGCGAGAAAACGCGATTTCGGCGCTTCTGAGGGCCGAAAACGCGATATCGGCCGATTTGCGATCTGTCAGCAGATTCGGTTTCTGGGCAGTTTACATGTCGAACTGCACGGTAGAAACGATAAAACAGCTCCTCCGTGCAGTTTTCATACCGAGTCACCGTCCACTGGGCTCAGCGAGAAAACGCGATTTCGGCGCTTCTGAGGGCCGAAAACGCGATATCGGCCGATTTGCGATCTGTCAGCAGATTCGGTTTCTGGGCAGTTTACATGTCGAACTGCACGGTAGAAACGATAAAACAGCTCCTCCGTGCAGTTTTCATACCGAGTCACCGTCCACTGGGCTCAGCGAGAAAACGCGATTTCGGCGCTTCTGAGGGCCGAAAACGCGATATCGGCCGATTTTCGATCTGTCAGCAGATTCGGTTTCTGGGCAGTTTACATGTCGAACTGCACGGTAGAAACGATAAAACAGCTCCTCCGTGCAGTTTTCATACCGAGTCACCGTCCACTGGGCTCAGCGAGAAAACGCGATTTCGGCGCTTCTGAGGGCCGAAAACGCGATATCGGCCGATTTGCGATCTGTCAGCAGATTCGGTTTCTGGGCAGTTTACATGTCGAACTGCACGGTAGAAACGATAAAACAGCTCCTCCGTGCAGTTTTCATACCGAGTCACCGTCCACTGGGCTCAGCGAGAAAACGCGATTTCGGCGCTTCTGAGGGCCGAAAACGCGATATCGGCCGATTTGCGATCTGTCAGCAGATTCGGTTTCTGGGCAGTTTACATGTCGAACTGCACGGTAGAAACGATAAAACAGCTCCTCCGTGCAGTTTTCATACCGAGTCACCGTCCACTGGGCTCAGCGAGAAAACGCGATTTCGGCGCTTCTGAGGGCCGAAAACGCGATATCGGCCGATTTTCGATCTGTCAGCAGATTCGGTTTCTGGGCAGTTTACATGTCGAACTGCACGGTAGAAACGATAAAACAGCTCCTCCGTGCAGTTTTCATACCGAGTCACCGTCCACTGGGCTCAGCGAGAAAACGCGATTTCGGCGCTTCTGAGGGCCGAAAACGCGATATCGGCCGATTTGCGATCTGTCAGCAGATTCGGTTTCTGGGCAGTTTACATGTCGAACTGCACGGTAGAAACGATAAAACAGCTCCTCCGTGCAGTTTTCATACCGAGTCACCGTCCACTGGGCTCAGCGAGAAAACGCGATTTCGGCGCTTCTGAGGGCCGAAAACGCGATATCGGCCGATTTGCGATCTGTCAGCAGATTCGGTTTCTGGGCAGTTTACATGTCGAACTGCACGGTAGAAACGATAAAACAGCTCCTCCGTGCAGTTTTCATACCGAGTCACCGTCCACTGGGCTCAGCGAGAAAACGCGATTTCGGCGCTTCTGAGGGCCGAAAACGCGATATCGGCCGATTTGCGATCTGTCAGCAGATTCGGTTTCTGGGCAGTTTACATGTCGAACTGCACGGTAGAAACGATAAAACAGCTCCTCCGTGCAGTTTTCATACCGAGTCACCGTCCACTGGGCTCAGCGAGAAAACGCGATTTCGGCGCTTCTGAGGGCCGAAAACGCGATATCGGCCGATTTGCGATCTGTCAGCAGATTCGGTTTCTGGGCAGTTTACATGTCGAACTGCACGGTAGAAACGATAAAACAGCTCCTCCGTGCAGTTTTCATACCGAGTCACCGTCCACTGGGCTCAGCGAGAAAACGCGATTTCGGCGCTTCTGAGGGCCGAAAACGCGATATCGGCCGATTTGCGATCTGTCAGCAGATTCGGTTTCTGGGCAGTTTACATGTCGAACTGCACGGTAGAAACGATAAAACAGCTCCTCCGTGCAGTTTTCATACCGAGTCACCGTCCACTGGGCTCAGCGAGAAAACGCGATTTCGGCGCTTCTGAGGGCCGAAAACGCGATATCGGCCGATTTGCGATCTGTCAGCAGATTCGGTTTCTGGGCAGTTTACATGTCGAACTGCACGGTAGAAACGATAAAACAGCTCCTCCGTGCAGTTTTCATACCGAGTCACCGTCCACTGGGCTCAGCGAGAAAACGCGATTTCGGCGCTTCTGAGGGCCGAAAACGCGATATCGGCCGATTTTCGATCTGTCAGCAGATTCGGTTTCTGGGCAGTTTACATGTCGAACTGCACGGTAGAAACGATAAAACAGCTCCTCCGTGCAGTTTTCATACCGAGTCACCGTCCACTGGGCTCAGCGAGAAAACGCGATTTCGGCGCTTCTGAGGGCCGAAAACGCGATATCGGCCGATTTGCGATCTGTCAGCAGATTCGGTTTCTGGGCAGTTTACATGTCGAACTGCACGGTAGAAACGATAAAACAGCTCCTCCGTGCAGTTTTCATACCGAGTCACCGTCCACTGGGCTCAGCGAGAAAACGCGATTTCGGCGCTTCTGAGGGCCGAAAACGCGATATCGGCCGATTTGCGATCTGTCAGCAGATTCGGTTTCTGGGCAGTTTACATGTCGAACTGCACGGTAGAAACGATAAAACAGCTCCTCCGTGCAGTTTTCATACCGAGTCACCGTCCACTGGGCTCAGCGAGAAAACGCGATTTCGGCGCTTCTGAGGGCCGAAAACGCGATATCGGCCGATTTGCGATCTGTCAGCAGATTCGGTTTCTGGGCAGTTTACATGTCGAACTGCACGGTAGAAACGATAAAACAGCTCCTCCGTGCAGTTTTCATACCGAGTCACCGTCCACTGGGCTCAGCGAGAAAACGCGATTTCGGCGCTTCTGAGGGCCGAAAACGCGATATCGGCCGATTTGCGATCTGTCAGCAGATTCGGTTTCTGGGCAGTTTACATGTCGAACTGCACGGTAGAAACGATAAAACAGCTCCTCCGTGCAGTTTTCATACCGAGTCACCGTCCACTGGGCTCAGCGAGAAAACGCGATTTCGGCGCTTCTGAGGGCCGAAAACGCGATATCGGCCGATTTGCGATCTGTCAGCAGATTCGGTTTCTGGGCAGTTTACATGTCGAACTGCACGGTAGAAACGATAAAACAGCTCCTCCGTGCAGTTTTCATACCGAGTCACCGTCCACTGGGCTCAGCGAGAAAACGCGATTTCGGCGCTTCTGAGGGCCGAAAACGCGATATCGGCCGATTTGCGATCTGTCAGCAGATTCGGTTTCTGGGCAGTTTACATGTCGAACTGCACGGTAGAAACGATAAAACAGCTCCTCCGTGCAGTTTTCATACCGAGTCACCGTCCACTGGGCTCAGCGAGAAAACGCGATTTCGGCGCTTCTGAGGGCCGAAAACGCGATATCGGCCGATTTGCGATCTGTCAGCAGATTCGGTTTCTGGGCAGTTTACATGTCGAACTGCACGGTAGAAACGATAAAACAGCTCCTCCGTGCAGTTTTCATACCGAGTCACCGTCCACTGGGCTCAGCGAGAAAACGCGATTTCGGCGCTTCTGAGGGCCGAAAACGCGATATCGGCCGATTTGCGATCTGTCAGCAGATTCGGTTTCTGGGCAGTTTACATGTCGAACTGCACGGTAGAAACGATAAAACAGCTCCTCCGTGCAGTTTTCATACCGAGTCACCGTCCACTGGGCTCAGCGAGAAAACGCGATTTCGGCGCTTCTGAGGGCCGAAAACGCGATATCGGCCGATTTGCGATCTGTCAGCAGATTCGGTTTCTGGGCAGTTTACATGTCGAACTGCACGGTAGAAACGATAAAACAGCTCCTCCGTGCAGTTTTCATACCGAGTCACCGTCCACTGGGCTCAGCGAGAAAACGCGATTTCGGCGCTTCTGAGGGCCGAAAACGCGATATCGGCCGATTTGCGATCTGTCAGCAGATTCGGTTTCTGGGCAGTTTACATGTCGAACTGCACGGTAGAAACGATAAAACAGCTCCTCCGTGCAGTTTTCATACCGAGTCACCGTCCACTGGGCTCAGCGAGAAAACGCGATTTCGGCGCTTCTGAGGGCCGAAAACGCGATATCGGCCGATTTGCGATCTGTCAGCAGATTCGGTTTCTGGGCGTTTACATGTCGAACTGCACGGTAGAAACGATAAAACAGCTCCTCCGTGCAGTTTTCATACCGAGTCACCCACTGGTCAGCGAGAAAACGCGATTTCGGCGCTTCTGAGGGCCGAAAACGCGATATCGGCCGATTTGCGATCTGTCAGCAGATTCGGTTTCTGGGCAGTTTACATGTCGAACTGCACGGTAGAAACGATAAAACAGCTCCTCCGTGCAGTTTTCATACCGAGTCACCGTCCACTGGGCTCAGCGAGAAAACGCGATTTCGGCGCTTCTGAGGGCCGAAAACGCGATATCGGCCGATTTGCGATCTGTCAGCAGATTCGGTTTCTGGGCAGTTTACATGTCGAACTGCACGGTAGAAACGATAAAACAGCTCCTCCGTGCAGTTTTCATACCGAGTCACCGTCCACTGGGCTCAGCGAGAAAACGCGATTTCGGCGCTTCTGAGGGCCGAAAACGCGATATCGGCCGATTTGCGATCTGTCAGCAGATTCGGTTTCTGGGCAGTTTACATGTCGAACTGCACGGTAGAAACGATAAAACAGCTCCTCCGTGCAGTTTTCATACCGAGTCACCGTCCACTGGGCTCAGCGAGAAAACGCGATTTCGGCGCTTCTGAGGGCCGAAAACGCGATATCGGCCGATTTGCGATCTGTCAGCAGATTCGGTTTCTGGGCAGTTTACATGTCGAACTGCACGGTAGAAACGATAAAACAGCTCCTCCGTGCAGTTTTCATACCGAGTCACCGTCCACTGGGCTCAGCGAGAAAACGCGATTTCGGCGCTTCTGAGGGCCGAAAACGCGATATCGGCCGATTTTCGATCTGTCAGCAGATTCGGTTTCTGGGCAGTTTACATGTCGAACTGCACGGTAGAAACGATAAAACAGCTCCTCCGTGCAGTTTTCATACCGAGTCACCGTCCACTGGGCTCAGCGAGAAAACGCGATTTCGGCGCTTCTGAGGGCCGAAAACGCGATATCGGCCGATTTGCGATCTGTCAGCAGATTCGGTTTCTGGGCAGTTTACATGTCGAACTGCACGGTAGAAACGATAAAACAGCTCCTCCGTGCAGTTTTCATACCGAGTCACCGTCCACTGGGCTCAGCGAGAAAACGCGATTTCGGCGCTTCTGAGGGCCGAAAACGCGATATCGGCCGATTTTCGATCTGTCAGCAGATTCGGTTTCTGGGCAGTTTACATGTCGAACTGCACGGTAGAAACGATAAAACAGCTCCTCCGTGCAGTTTTCATACCGAGTCACCGTCCACTGGGCTCAGCGAGAAAACGCGATTTCGGCGCTTCTGAGGGCCGAAAACGCGATATCGGCCGATTTGCGATCTGTCAGCAGATTCGGTTTCTGGGCAGTTTACATGTCGAACTGCACGGTAGAAACGATAAAACAGCTCCTCCGTGCAGTTTTCATACCGAGTCACCGTCCACTGGGCTCAGCGAGAAAACGCGATTTCGGCGCTTCTGAGGGCCGAAAACGCGATATCGGCCGATTTGCGATCTGTCAGCAGATTCGGTTTCTGGGCAGTTTACATGTCGAACTGCACGGTAGAAACGATAAAACAGCTCCTCCGTGCAGTTTTCATACCGAGTCACCGTCCACTGGGCTCAGCGAGAAAACGCGATTTCGGCGCTTCTGAGGGCCGAAAACGCGATATCGGCCGATTTTCGATCTGTCAGCAGATTCGGTTTCTGGGCAGTTTACATGTCGAACTGCACGGTAGAAACGATAAAACAGCTCCTCCGTGCAGTTTTCATACCGAGTCACCGTCCACTGGGCTCAGCGAGAAAACGCGATTTCGGCGCTTCTGAGGGCCGAAAACGCGATATCGGCCGATTTTCGATCTGTCAGCAGATTCGGTTTCTGGGCAGTTTACATGTCGAACTGCACGGTAGAAACGATAAAACAGCTCCTCCGTGCAGTTTTCATACCGAGTCACCGTCCACTGGGCTCAGCGAGAAAACGCGATTTCGGCGCTTCTGAGGGCCGAAAACGCGATATCGGCCGATTTGCGATCTGTCAGCAGATTCGGTTTCTGGGCAGTTTACATGTCGAACTGCACGGTAGAAACGATAAAACAGCTCCTCCGTGCAGTTTTCATACCGAGTCACCGTCCACTGGGCTCAGCGAGAAAACGCGATTTCGGCGCTTCTGAGGGCCGAAAACGCGATATCGGCCGATTTGCGATCTGTCAGCAGATTCGGTTTCTGGGCAGTTTACATGTCGAACTGCACGGTAGAAACGATAAAACAGCTCCTCCGTGCAGTTTTCATACCGAGTCACCGTCCACTGGGCTCAGCGAGAAAACGCGATTTCGGCGCTTCTGAGGGCCGAAAACGCGATATCGGCCGATTTGCGATCTGTCAGCAGATTCGGTTTCTGGGCAGTTTACATGTCGAACTGCACGGTAGAAACGATAAAACAGCTCCTCCGTGCAGTTTTCATACCGAGTCACCGTCCACTGGGCTCAGCGAGAAAACGCGATTTCGGCGCTTCTGAGGGCCGAAAACGCGATATCGGCCGATTTGCGATCTGTCAGCAGATTCGGTTTCTGGGCAGTTTACATGTCGAACTGCACGGTAGAAACGATAAAACAGCTCCTCCGTGCAGTTTTCATACCGAGTCACCGTCCACTGGGCTCAGCGAGAAAACGCGATTTCGGCGCTTCTGAGGGCCGAAAACGCGATATCGGCCGATTTGCGATCTGTCAGCAGATTCGGTTTCTGGGCAGTTTACATGTCGAACTGCACGGTAGAAACGATAAAACAGCTCCTCCGTGCAGTTTTCATACCGAGTCACCGTCCACTGGGCTCAGCGAGAAAACGCGATTTCGGCGCTTCTGAGGGCCGAAAACGCGATATCGGCCGATTTGCGATCTGTCAGCAGATTCGGTTTCTGGGCAGTTTACATGTCGAACTGCACGGTAGAAACGATAAAACAGCTCCTCCGTGCAGTTTTCATACCGAGTCACCGTCCACTGGGCTCAGCGAGAAAACGCGAATTCGGCGCTTCTGAGGGCCGAAAACGCGATATCGGCCGATTTGCGATCTGTCAGCAGATTCGGTTT
The DNA here is from genome assembly GCA_033815515.1 of Cryptocheilus praepositus. NCBI lineage: Eukaryota > Metazoa > Arthropoda > Insecta > Hymenoptera > Pompilidae > Cryptocheilus > Cryptocheilus praepositus. Next base: position 111,630 of record JAWWQZ010000111.1, on the reverse strand, counting down.
CTGGGCAGTTTACATGTCGAACTGCACGGTAGAAACGATAAAACAGCTCCTCCGTGCAGTTTTCATACCGAGTCACCGTCCACTGGGCTCAGCGAGAAAACGCGATTTCGGCGCTTCTGAGGGCCGAAAACGCGATATCGGCCGATTTGCGATCTGTCAGCAGATTCGGTTTCTGGGCAGTTTACATGTCGAACTGCACGGTAGAAACGATAAAACAGCTCCTCCGTGCAGTTTTCATACCGAGTCACCGTCCACTGGGCTCAGCGAGAAAACGCGATTTCGGCGCTTCTGAGGGCCGAAAACGCGATATCGGCCGATTTGCGATCTGTCAGCAGATTCGGTTTCTGGGCAGTTTACATGTCGAACTGCACGGTAGAAACGATAAAACAGCTCCTCCGTGCAGTTTTCATACCGAGTCACCGTCCACTGGGCTCAGAAAACGCGATTTCGGCGCTTCTGAGGGCCGAAAACGCGATATCGGCCGATTTTCGATCTGTCAGCAGATTCGGTTTCTGGGCAGTTTACATGTCGAACTGCACGGTAGAAACGATAAAACAGCTCCTCCGTGCAGTTTTCATACCGAGTCACCGTCCACTGGGCTCAGCGAGAAAACGCGATTTCGGCGCTTCTGAGGGCCGAAAACGCGATATCGGCCGATTTGCGATCTGTCAGCAGATTCGGTTTCTGGGCAGTTTACATGTCGAACTGCACGGTAGAAACGATAAAACAGCTCCTCCGTGCAGTTTTCATACCGAGTCACCGTCCACTGGGCTCAGCGAGAAAACGCGATTTCGGCGCTTCTGAGGGCCGAAAACGCGATATCGGCCGATTTGCGATCTGTCAGCAGATTCGGTTTCTGGGCAGTTTACATGTCGAACTGCACGGTAGAAACGATAAAACAGCTCCTCCGTGCAGTTTTCATACCGAGTCACCGTCCACTGGGCTCAGCGAGAAAACGCGATTTCGGCGCTTCTGAGGGCCGAAAACGCGATATCGGCCGATTTGCGATCTGTCAGCAGATTCGGTTTCTGGGCAGTTTACATGTCGAACTGCACGGTAGAAACGATAAAACAGCTCCTCCGTGCAGTTTTCATACCGAGTCACCGTCCACTGGGCTCAGCGAGAAAACGCGATTTCGGCGCTTCTGAGGGCCGAAAACGCGATATCGGCCGATTTTCGATCTGTCAGCAGATTCGGTTTCTGGGCAGTTTACATGTCGAACTGCACGGTAGAAACGATAAAACAGCTCCTCCGTGCAGTTTTCATACCGAGTCACCGTCCACTGGGCTCAGCGAGAAAACGCGATTTCGGCGCTTCTGAGGGCCGAAAACGCGATATCGGCCGATTTGCGATCTGTCAGCAGATTCGGTTTCTGGGCAGTTTACATGTCGAACTGCACGGTAGAAACGATAAAACAGCTCCTCCGTGCAGTTTTCATACCGAGTCACCGTCCACTGGGCTCAGCGAGAAAACGCGATTTCGGCGCTTCTGAGGGCCGAAAACGCGATATCGGCCGATTTGCGATCTGTCAGCAGATTCGGTTTCTGGGCAGTTTACATGTCGAACTGCACGGTAGAAACGATAAAACAGCTCCTCCGTGCAGTTTTCATACCGAGTCACCGTCCACTGGGCTCAGCGAGAAAACGCGATTTCGGCGCTTCTGAGGGCCGAAAACGCGATATCGGCCGATTTGCGATCTGTCAGCAGATTCGGTTTCTGGGCAGTTTACATGTCGAACTGCACGGTAGAAACGATAAAACAGCTCCTCCGTGCAGTTTTCATACCGAGTCACCGTCCACTGGGCTCAGCGAGAAAACGCGATTTCGGCGCTTCTGAGGGCCGAAAACGCGATATCGGCCGATTTGCGATCTGTCAGCAGATTCGGTTTCTGGGCAGTTTACATGTCGAACTGCACGGTAGAAACGATAAAACAGCTCCTCCGTGCAGTTTTCATACCGAGTCACCGTCCACTGGGCTCAGCGAGAAAACGCGATTTCGGCGCTTCTGAGGGCCGAAAACGCGATATCGGCCGATTTTCGATCTGTCAGCAGATTCGGTTTCTGGGCAGTTTACATGTCGAACTGCACGGTAGAAACGATAAAACAGCTCCTCCGTGCAGTTTTCATACCGAGTCACCGTCCACTGGGCTCAGCGAGAAAACGCGATTTCGGCGCTTCTGAGGGCCGAAAACGCGATATCGGCCGATTTGCGATCTGTCAGCAGATTCGGTTTCTGGGCAGTTTACATGTCGAACTGCACGGTAGAAACGATAAAACAGCTCCTCCGTGCAGTTTTCATACCGAGTCACCGTCCACTGGGCTCAGCGAGAAAACGCGATTTCGGCGCTTCTGAGGGCCGAAAACGCGATATCGGCCGATTTGCGATCTGTCAGCAGATTCGGTTTCTGGGCAGTTTACATGTCGAACTGCACGGTAGAAACGATAAAACAGCTCCTCCGTGCAGTTTTCATACCGAGTCACCGTCCACTGGGCTCAGCGAGAAAACGCGATTTCGGCGCTTCTGAGGGCCGAAAACGCGATATCGGCCGATTTGCGATCTGTCAGCAGATTCGGTTTCTGGGCAGTTTACATGTCGAACTGCACGGTAGAAACGATAAAACAGCTCCTCCGTGCAGTTTTCATACCGAGTCACCGTCCACTGGGCTCAGCGAGAAAACGCGATTTCGGCGCTTCTGAGGGCCGAAAACGCGATATCGGCCGATTTGCGATCTGTCAGCAGATTCGGTTTCTGGGCAGTTTACATGTCGAACTGCACGGTAGAAACGATAAAACAGCTCCTCCGTGCAGTTTTCATACCGAGTCACCGTCCACTGGGCTCAGCGAGAAAACGCGATTTCGGCGCTTCTGAGGGCCGAAAACGCGATATCGGCCGATTTGCGATCTGTCAGCAGATTCGGTTTCTGGGCAGTTTACATGTCGAACTGCACGGTAGAAACGATAAAACAGCTCCTCCGTGCAGTTTTCATACCGAGTCACCGTCCACTGGGCTCAGCGAGAAAACGCGATTTCGGCGCTTCTGAGGGCCGAAAACGCGATATCGGCCGATTTGCGATCTGTCAGCAGATTCGGTTTCTGGGCAGTTTACATGTCGAACTGCACGGTAGAAACGATAAAACAGCTCCTCCGTGCAGTTTTCATACCGAGTCACCGTCCACTGGGCTCAGCGAGAAAACGCGATTTCGGCGCTTCTGAGGGCCGAAAACGCGATATCGGCCGATTTGCGATCTGTCAGCAGATTCGGTTTCTGGGCAGTTTACATGTCGAACTGCACGGTAGAAACGATAAAACAGCTCCTCCGTGCAGTTTTCATACCGAGTCACCGTCCACTGGGCTCAGCGAGAAAACGCGATTTCGGCGCTTGAGGGCCGAAAACGCGATATCGGCCGATTTGCGATCTGTCAGCAGATTCGGTTTCTGGGCAGTTTACATGTCGAACTGCACGGTAGAAACGATAAAACAGCTCCTCCGTGCAGTTTTCATACCGAGTCACCGTCCACTGGGCTCAGCGAGAAAACGCGATTTCGGCGCTTCTGAGGGCCGAAAACGCGATATCGGCCGATTTGCGATCTGTCAGCAGATTCGGTTTCTGGGCAGTTTACATGTCGAACTGCACGGTAGAAACGATAAAACAGCTCCTCCGTGCAGTTTTCATACCGAGTCACCGTCCACTGGGCTCAGCGAGAAAACGCGATTTCGGCGCTTCTGAGGGCCGAAAACGCGATATCGGCCGATTTTCGATCTGTCAGCAGATTCGGTTTCTGGGCAGTTTACATGTCGAACTGCACGGTAGAAACGATAAAACAGCTCCTCCGTGCAGTTTTCATACCGAGTCACCGTCCACTGGGCTCAGCGAGAAAACGCGATTTCGGCGCTTCTGAGGGCCGAAAACGCGATATCGGCCGATTTGCGATCTGTCAGCAGATTCGGTTTCTGGCAGTTTACATGTCGAACTGCACGGTAGAAACGATAAAACAGCTCCTCCGTGCAGTTTTCATACCGAGTCACCGTCCACTGGGCTCAGCGAGAAAACGCGATTTCGGCGCTTCTGAGGGCCGAAAACGCGATATCGGCCGATTTGCGATCTGTCAGCAGATTCGGTTTCTGGGCAGTTTACATGTCGAACTGCACGGTAGAAACGATAAAACAGCTCCTCCGTGCAGTTTTCATACCGAGTCACCGTCCACTGGGCTCAGCGAGAAAACGCGATTTCGGCGCTTCTGAGGGCCGAAAACGCGATATCGGCCGATTTGCGATCTGTCAGCAGATTCGGTTTCTGGGCAGTTTACATGTCGAACTGCACGGTAGAAACGATAAAACAGCTCCTCCGTGCAGTTTTCATACCGAGTCACCGTCCACTGGGCTCAGCGAGAAAACGCGATTTCGGCGCTTCTGAGGGCCGAAAACGCGATATCGGCCGATTTGCGATCTGTCAGCAGATTCGGTTTCTGGGCAGTTTACATGTCGAACTGCACGGTAGAAACGATAAAACAGCTCCTCCGTGCAGTTTTCATACCGAGTCACCGTCCACTGGGCTCAGCGAGAAAACGCGATTTCGGCGCTTCTGAGGGCCGAAAACGCGATATCGGCCGATTTGCGATCTGTCAGCAGATTCGGTTTCTGGGCAGTTTACATGTCGAACTGCACGGTAGAAACGATAAAACAGCTCCTCCGTGCAGTTTTCATACCGAGTCACCGTCCACTGGGCTCAGCGAGAAAACGCGATTTCGGCGCTTCTGAGGGCCGAAAACGCGATATCGGCCGATTTGCGATCTGTCAGCAGATTCGGTTTCTGGGCAGTTTACATGTCGAACTGCACGGTAGAAACGATAAAACAGCTCCTCCGTGCAGTTTTCATACCGAGTCACCGTCCACTGGGCTCAGCGAGAAAACGCGATTTCGGCGCTTCTGAGGGCCGAAAACGCGATATCGGCCGATTTTCGATCTGTCAGCAGATTCGGTTTCTGGGCAGTTTACATGTCGAACTGCACGGTAGAAACGATAAAACAGCTCCTCCGTGCAGTTTTCATACCGAGTCACCGTCCACTGGGCTCAGCGAGAAAACGCGATTTCGGCGCTTCTGAGGGCCGAAAACGCGATATCGGCCGATTTGCGATCTGTCAGCAGATTCGGTTTCTGGGCAGTTTACATGTCGAACTGCACGGTAGAAACGATAAAACAGCTCCTCCGTGCAGTTTTCATACCGAGTCACCGTCCACTGGGCTCAGCGAGAAAACGCGATTTCGGCGCTTCTGAGGGCCGAAAACGCGATATCGGCCGATTTGCGATCTGTCAGCAGATTCGGTTTCTGGGCAGTTTACATGTCGAACTGCACGGTAGAAACGATAAAACAGCTCCTCCGTGCAGTTTTCATACCGAGTCACCGTCCACTGGGCTCAGCGAGAAAACGCGATTTCGGCGCTTCTGAGGGCCGAAAACGCGATATCGGCCGATTTTCGATCTGTCAGCAGATTCGGTTTCTGGGCAGTTTACATGTCGAACTGCACGGTAGAAACGATAAAACAGCTCCTCCGTGCAGTTTTCATACCGAGTCACCGTCCACTGGGCTCAGCGAGAAAACGCGATTTCGGCGCTTCTGAGGGCCGAAAACGCGATATCGGCCGATTTGCGATCTGTCAGCAGATTCGGTTTCTGGGCAGTTTACATGTCGAACTGCACGGTAGAAACGATAAAACAGCTCCTCCGTGCAGTTTTCATACCGAGTCACCGTCCACTGGGCTCAGCGAGAAAACGCGATTTCGGCGCTTCTGAGGGCCGAAAACGCGATATCGGCCGATTTTCGATCTGTCAGCAGATTCGGTTTCTGGGCAGTTTACATGTCGAACTGCACGGTAGAAACGATAAAACAGCTCCTCCGTGCAGTTTTCATACCGAGTCACCGTCCACTGGGCTCAGCGAGAAAACGCGATTTCGGCGCTTCTTCTGAGGGCCGAAAACGCGATATCGGCCGATTTGCGATCTGTCAGCAGATTCGGTTTCTGGGCAGTTTACATGTCGAACTGCACGGTAGAAACGATAAAACAGCTCCTCCGTGCAGTTTTCATACCGAGTCACCGTCCACTGGGCTCAGCGAGAAAACGCGATTTCGGCGCTTCTGAGGGCCGAAAACGCGATATCGGCCGATTTGCGATCTGTCAGCAGATTCGGTTTCTGGGCAGTTTACATGTCGAACTGCACGGTAGAAACGATAAAACAGCTCCTCCGTGCAGTTTTCATACCGAGTCACCGTCCACTGGGCTCAGCGAGAAAACGCGATTTCGGCGCTTCTGAGGGCCGAAAACGCGATATCGGCCGATTTGCGATCTGTCAGCAGATTCGGTTTCTGGGCAGTTTACATGTCGAACTGCACGGTAGAAACGATAAAACAGCTCCTCCGTGCAGTTTTCATACCGAGTCACCGTCCACTGGGCTCAGCGAGAAAACGCGATTTCGGCGCTTCTGAGGGCCGAAAACGCGATATCGGCCGATTTTCGATCTGTCAGCAGATTCGGTTTCTGGGCAGTTTACATGTCGAACTGCACGGTAGAAACGATAAAACAGCTCCTCCGTGCAGTTTTCATACCGAGTCACCGTCCACTGGGCTCAGCGAGAAAACGCGATTTCGGCGCTCTGAGGGCCGAAAACGCGATATCGGCCGATTTGCGATCTGTCAGCAGATTCGGTTTCTGGGCAGTTTACATGTCGAACTGCACGGTAGAAACGATAAAACAGCTCCTCCGTGCAGTTTTCATACCGAGTCACCGTCCACTGGGCTCAGCGAGAAAACGCGATTTCGGCGCTTCTGAGGGCCGAAAACGCGATATCGGCCGATTTGCGATCTGTCAGCAGATTCGGTTTCTGGGCAGTTTACATGTCGAACTGCACGGTAGAAACGATAAAACAGCTCCTCCGTGCAGTTTTCATACCGAGTCACCGTCCACTGGGCTCAGCGAGAAAACGCGATTTCGGCGCTTCTGAGGGCCGAAAACGCGATATCGGCCGATTTGCGATCTGTCAGCAGATTCGGTTTCTGGGCAGTTTACATGTCGAACTGCACGGTAGAAACGATAAAACAGCTCCTCCGTGCAGTTTTCATACCGAGTCACCGTCCACTGGGCTCAGCGAGAAAACGCGATTTCGGCGCTTCTGAGGGCCGAAAACGCGATATCGGCCGATTTGCGATCTGTCAGCAGATTCGGTTTCTGGGCAGTTTACATGTCGAACTGCACGGTAGAAACGATAAAACAGCTCCTCCGTGCAGTTTTCATACCGAGTCACCGTCCACTGGGCTCAGCGAGAAAACGCGATTTCGGCGCTTCTGAGGGCCGAAAACGCGATATCGGCCGATTTTCGATCTGTCAGCAGATTCGGTTTCTGGGCAGTTTACATGTCGAACTGCACGGTAGAAACGATAAAACAGCTCCTCCGTGCAGTTTTCATACCGAGTCACCGTCCACTGGGCTCAGCGAGAAAACGCGATTTCGGCGCTTCTGAGGGCCGAAAACGCGATATCGGCCGATTTGCGATCTGTCAGCAGATTCGGTTTCTGGGCAGTTTACATGTCGAACTGCACGGTAGAAACGATAAAACAGCTCCTCCGTGCAGTTTTCATACCGAGTCACCGTCCACTGGGCTCAGCGAGAAAACGCGATTTCGGCGCTTCTGAGGGCCGAAAACGCGATATCGGCCGATTTGCGATCTGTCAGCAGATTCGGTTTCTGGGCAGTTTACATGTCGAACTGCACGGTAGAAACGATAAAACAGCTCCTCCGTGCAGTTTTCATACCGAGTCACCGTCCACTGGGCTCAGCGAGAAAACGCGATTTCGGCGCTTCTGAGGGCCGAAAACGCGATATCGGCCGATTTTCGATCTGTCAGCAGATTCGGTTTCTGGGCAGTTTACATGTCGAACTGCACGGTAGAAACGATAAAACAGCTCCTCCGTGCAGTTTTCATACCGAGTCACCGTCCACTGGGCTCAGCGAGAAAACGCGATTTCGGCGCTTCTGAGGGCCGAAAACGCGATATCGGCCGATTTGCGATCTGTCAGCAGATTCGGTTTCTGGGCAGTTTACATGTCGAACTGCACGGTAGAAACGATAAAACAGCTCCTCCGTGCAGTTTTCATACCGAGTCACCGTCCACTGGGCTCAGCGAGAAAACGCGATTTCGGCGCTTCTGAGGGCCGAAAACGCGATATCGGCCGATTTGCGATCTGTCAGCAGATTCGGTTTCTGGGCAGTTTACATGTCGAACTGCACGGTAGAAACGATAAAACAGCTCCTCCGTGCAGTTTTCATACCGAGTCACCGTCCACTGGGCTCAGCGAGAAAACGCGATTTCGGCGCTTCTGAGGGCCGAAAACGCGATATCGGCCGATTTGCGATCTGTCAGCAGATTCGGTTTCTGGGCAGTTTACATGTCGAACTGCACGGTAGAAACGATAAAACAGCTCCTCCGTGCAGTTTTCATACCGAGTCACCGTCCACTGGGCTCAGCGAGAAAACGCGATTTCGGCGCTTCTGAGGGCCGAAAACGCGATATCGGCCGATTTTCGATCTGTCAGCAGATTCGGTTTCTGGGCAGTTTACATGTCGAACTGCACGGTAGAAACGATAAAACAGCTCCTCCGTGCAGTTTTCATACCGAGTCACCGTCCACTGGGCTCAGCGAGAAAACGCGATTTCGGCGCTTCTGAGGGCCGAAAACGCGATATCGGCCGATTTGCGATCTGTCAGCAGATTCGGTTTCTGGGCAGTTTACATGTCGAACTGCACGGTAGAAACGATAAAACAGCTCCTCCGTGCAGTTTTCATACCGAGTCACCGTCCACTGGGCTCAGCGAGAAAACGCGATTTCGGCGCTTCTGAGGGCCGAAAACGCGATATCGGCCGATTTGCGATCTGTCAGCAGATTCGGTTTCTGGGCAGTTTACATGTCGAACTGCACGGTAGAAACGATAAAAGAGCTCCTCCGTGCAGTTTTCATACCGAGTCACCGTCCACTGGGCTCAGCGAGAAAACGCGATTTCGGCGCTTCTGAGGGCCGAAAACGCGATATCGGCCGATTTGCGATCTGTCAGCAGATTCGGTTTCTGGGCAGTTTACATGTCGAACTGCACGGTAGAAACGATAAAACAGCTCCTCCGTGCAGTTTTCATACCGAGTCACCGTCCACTGGGCTCAGCGAGAAAACGCGATTTCGGCGCTTCTGAGGGCCGAAAACGCGATATCGGCCGATTTGCGATCTGTCAGCAGATTCGGTTTCTGGGCAGTTTACATGTCGAACTGCACGGTAGAAACGATAAAACAGCTCCTCCGTGCAGTTTTCATACCGAGTCACCGTCCACTGGGCTCAGCGAGAAAACGCGATTTCGGCGCTTCTGAGGGCCGAAAACGCGATATCGGCCGATTTGCGATCTGTCAGCAGATTCGGTTTCTGGGCAGTTTACATGTCGAACTGCACGGTAGAAACGATAAAACAGCTCCTCCGTGCAGTTTTCATACCGAGTCACCGTCCACTGGGCTCAGCGAGAAAACGCGATTTCGGCGCTTCTGAGGGCCGAAAACGCGATATCGGCCGATTTGCGATCTGTCAGCAGATTCGGTTTCTGGGCAGTTTACATGTCGAACTGCACGGTAGAAACGATAAAACAGCTCCTCCGTGCAGTTTTCATACCGAGTCACCGTCCACTGGGCTCAGCGAGAAAACGCGATTTCGGCGCTTCTGAGGGCCGAAAACGCGATATCGGCCGATTTGCGATCTGTCAGCAGATTCGGTTTCTGGGCAGTTTACATGTCGAACTGCACGGTAGAAACGATAAAACAGCTCCTCCGTGCAGTTTTCATACCGAGTCACCGTCCACTGGGCTCAGCGAGAAAACGCGATTTCGGCGCTTCTGAGGGCCGAAAACGCGATATCGGCCGATTTGCGATCTGTCAGCAGATTCGGTTTCTGGGCAGTTTACATGTCGAACTGCACGGTAGAAACGATAAAACAGCTCCTCCGTGCAGTTTTCATACCGAGTCACCGTCCACTGGGCTCAGCGAGAAAACGCGATTTCGGCGCTTCTGAGGGCCGAAAACGCGATATCGGCCGATTTGCGATCTGTCAGCAGATTCGGTTTCTGGGCAGTTTACATGTCGAACTGCACGGTAGAAACGATAAAACAGCTCCTCCGTGCAGTTTTCATACCGAGTCACCGTCCACTGGGCTCAGCGAGAAAACGCGATTTCGGCGCTTCTGAGGGCCGAAAACGCGATATCGGCCGATTTGCGATCTGTCAGCAGATTCGGTTTCTGGGCAGTTTACATGTCGAACTGCACGGTAGAAACGATAAAACAGCTCCTCCGTGCAGTTTTCATACCGAGTCACCGTCCACTGGGCTCAGCGAGAAAACGCGATTTCGGCGCTTCTGAGGGCCGAAAACGCGATATCGGCCGATTTGCGATCTGTCAGCAGATTCGGTTTCTGGGCAGTTTACATGTCGAACTGCACGGTAGAAACGATAAAACAGCTCCTCCGTGCAGTTTTCATACCGAGTCACCGTCCACTGGGCTCAGCGAGAAAACGCGATTTCGGCGCTTCTGAGGGCCGAAAACGCGATATCGGCCGATTTGCGATCTGTCAGCAGATTCGGTTTCTGGGCAGTTTACATGTCGAACTGCACGGTAGAAACGATAAAACAGCTCCTCCGTGCAGTTTTCATACCGAGTCACCGTCCACTGGGCTCAGCGAGAAAACGCGATTTCGGCGCTTCTGAGGGCCGAAAACGCGATATCGGCCGATTTGCGATCTGTCAGCAGATTCGGTTTCTGGGCAGTTTACATGTCGAACTGCACGGTAGAAACGATAAAACAGCTCCTCCGTGCAGTTTTCATACCGAGTCACCGTCCACTGGGCTCAGCGAGAAAACGCGATTTCGGCGCTTCTGAGGGCCGAAAACGCGATATCGGCCGATTTGCGATCTGTCAGCAGATTCGGTTTCTGGGCAGTTTACATGTCGAACTGCACGGTAGAAACGATAAAACAGCTCCTCCGTGCAGTTTTCATACCGAGTCACCGTCCACTGGGCTCAGCGAGAAAACGCGATTTCGGCGCTTCTGAGGGCCGAAAACGCGATATCGGCCGATTTGCGATCTGTCAGCAGATTCGGTTTCTGGGCAGTTTACATGTCGAACTGCACGGTAGAAACGATAAAACAGCTCCTCCGTGCAGTTTTCATACCGAGTCACCGTCCACTGGGCTCAGCGAGAAAACGCGATTTCGGCGCTTCTGAGGGCCGAAAACGCGATATCGGCCGATTTGCGATCTGTCAGCAGATTCGGTTTCTGGGCAGTTTACATGTCGAACTGCACGGTAGAAACGATAAAACAGCTCCTCCGTGCAGTTTTCATACCGAGTCACCGTCCACTGGGCTCAGCGAGAAAACGCGATTTCGGCGCTTCTGAGGGCCGAAAACGCGATATCGGCCGATTTTCGATCTGTCAGCAGATTCGGTTTCTGGGCAGTTTACATGTCGAACTGCACGGTAGAAACGATAAAACAGCTCCTCCGTGCAGTTTTCATACCGAGTCACCGTCCACTGGGCTCAGCGAGAAAACGCGATTTCGGCGCTTCTGAGGGCCGAAAACGCGATATCGGCCGATTTTCGATCTGTCAGCAGATTCGGTTTCTGGGCAGTTTACATGTCGAACTGCACGGTAGAAACGATAAAACAGCTCCTCCGTGCAGTTTTCATACCGAGTCACCGTCCACTGGGCTCAGCGAGAAAACGCGATTTCGGCGCTTCTGAGGGCCGAAAACGCGATATCGGCCGATTTGCGATCTGTCAGCAGATTCGGTTTCTGGGCAGTTTACATGTCGAACTGCACGGTAGAAACGATAAAACAGCTCCTCCGTGCAGTTTTCATACCGAGTCACCGTCCACTGGGCTCAGCGAGAAAACGCGATTTCGGCGCTTCTGAGGGCCGAAAACGCGATATCGGCCGATTTTCGATCTGTCAGCAGATTCGGTTTCTGGGCAGTTTACATGTCGAACTGCACGGTAGAAACGATAAAACAGCTCCTCCGTGCAGTTTTCATACCGAGTCACCGTCCACTGGGCTCAGCGAGAAAACGCGATTTCGGCGCTTCTGAGGGCCGAAAACGCGATATCGGCCGATTTGCGATCTGTCAGCAGATTCGGTTTCTGGGCAGTTTACATGTCGAACTGCACGGTAGAAACGATAAAACAGCTCCTCCGTGCAGTTTTCATACCGAGTCACCGTCCACTGGGCTCAGCGAGAAAACGCGATTTCGGCGCTTCTGAGGGCCGAAAACGCGATATCGGCCGATTTTCGATCTGTCAGCAGATTCGGTTTCTGGGCAGTTTACATGTCGAACTGCACGGTAGAAACGATAAAACAGCTCCTCCGTGCAGTTTTCATACCGAGTCACCGTCCACTGGGCTCAGCGAGAAAACGCGATTTCGGCGCTTCTGAGGGCCGAAAACGCGATATCGGCCGATTTGCGATCTGTCAGCAGATTCGGTTTCTGGGCAGTTTACATGTCGAACTGCACGGTAGAAACGATAAAACAGCTCCTCCGTGCAGTTTTCATACCGAGTCACCGTCCACTGGGCTCAGCGAGAAAACGCGATTTCGGCGCTTCTGAGGGCCGAAAACGCGATATCGGCCGATTTGCGATCTGTCAGCAGATTCGGTTTCTGGGCAGTTTACATGTCGAACTGCACGGTAGAAACGATAAATCAGCTCCTCCGTGCAGTTTTCATACCGAGTCACCGTCCACTGGGCTCAGCGAGAAAACGCGATTTCGGCGCTTCTGAGGGCCGAAAACGCGATATCGGCCGATTTGCGATCTGTCAGCAGATTCGGTTTCTGGGCAGTTTACATGTCGAACTGCACGGTAGAAACGATAAAACAGCTCCTCCGTGCAGTTTTCATACCGAGTCACCGTCCACTGGGCTCAGCGAGAAAACGCGATTTCGGCTTTGAGGGCCGAAAACGCGATATCGGCCGATTTGCGATCTGTCAGCAGATTCGGTTTCTGGGCAGTTTACATGTCGAACTGCACGGTAGAAACGATAAAACAGCTCCTCCGTGCAGTTTTCATACCGAGTCACCGTCCACTGGGCTCAGCGAGAAAACGCGATTTCGGCGCTTCTGAGGGCCGAAAACGCGATATCGGCCGATTTTCGATCTGTCAGCAGATTCGGTTTCTGGGCAGTTTACATGTCGAACTGCACGGTAGAAACGATAAAACAGCTCCTCCGTGCAGTTTTCATACCGAGTCACCGTCCACTGGGCTCAGCGAGAAAACGCGATTTCGGCGCTTCTGAGGGCCGAAAACGCGATATCGGCCGATTTGCGATCTGTCAGCAGATTCGGTTTCTGGGCAGTTTACATGTCGAACTGCACGGTAGAAACGATAAAACAGCTCCTCCGTGCAGTTTTCATACCGAGTCACCGTCCACTGGGCTCAGCGAGAAACGCGATTTCGGCGCTTCTGAGGGCCGAAAACGCGATATCGGCCGATTTTCGATCTGTCAGCAGATTCGGTTTCTGGGCAGTTTACATGTCGAACTGCACGGTAGAAACGATAAAACAGCTCCTCCGTGCAGTTTTCATACCGAGTCACCGTCCACTGGGCTCAGCGAGAAAACGCGATTTCGGCGCTTCTGAGGGCCGAAAACGCGATATCGGCCGATTTGCGATCTGTCAGCAGATTCGGTTTCTGGGCAGTTTACATGTCGAACTGCACGGTAGAAACGATAAAACAGCTCCTCCGTGCAGTTTTCATACCGAGTCACCGTCCACTGGGCTCAGCGAGAAAACGCGATTTCGGCGCTTCTGAGGGCCGAAAACGCGATATCGGCCGATTTGCGATCTGTCAGCAGATTCGGTTTCTGGGCAGTTTACATGTCGAACTGCACGGTAGAAACGATAAAACAGCTCCTCCGTGCAGTTTTCATACCGAGTCACCGTCCACTGGGCTCAGCGAGAAAACGCGATTTCGGCGCTTCTGAGGGCCGAAAACGCGATATCGGCCGATTTGCGATCTGTCAGCAGATTCGGTTTCTGGGCAGTTTACATGTCGAACTGCACGGTAGAAACGATAAAACAGCTCCTCCGTGCAGTTTTCATACCGAGTCACCGTCCACTGGGCTCAGCGAGAAAACGCGATTTCGGCGCTTCTGAGGGCCGAAAACGCGATATCGGCCGATTTTCGATCTGTCAGCAGATTCGGTTTCTGGGCAGTTTACATGTCGAACTGCACGGTAGAAACGATAAAACAGCTCCTCCGTGCAGTTTTCATACCGAGTCACCGTCCACTGGGCTCAGCGAGAAAACGCGATTTCGGCGCTTCTGAGGGCCGAAAACGCGATATCGGCCGATTTGCGATCTGTCAGCAGATTCGGTTTCTGGGCAGTTTACATGTCGAACTGCACGGTAGAAACGATAAAACAGCTCCTCCGTGCAGTTTTCATACCGAGTCACCGTCCACTGGGCTCAGCGAGAAAACGCGATTTCGGCGCTTCTGAGGGCCGAAAACGCGATATCGGCCGATTTGCGATCTGTCAGCAGATTCGGTTTCTGGGCAGTTTACATGTCGAACTGCACGGTAGAAACGATAAAACAGCTCCTCCGTGCAGTTTTCATACCGAGTCACCGTCCACTGGGCTCAGCGAGAAAACGCGATTTCGGCGCTTCTGAGGGCCGAAAACGCGATATCGGCCGATTTTCGATCTGTCAGCAGATTCGGTTTCTGGGCAGTTTACATGTCGAACTGCACGGTAGAAACGATAAAACAGCTCCTCCGTGCAGTTTTCATACCGAGTCACCGTCCACTGGGCTCAGCGAGAAAACGCGATTTCGGCGCTTCTGAGGGCCGAAAACGCGATATCGGCCGATTTGCGATCTGTCAGCAGATTCGGTTTCTGGGCAGTTTACATGTCGAACTGCACGGTAGAAACGATAAAACAGCTCCTCCGTGCAGTTTTCATACCGAGTCACCGTCCACTGGGCTCAGCGAGAAAACGCGATTTCGGCGCTTCTGAGGGCCGAAAACGCGATATCGGCCGATTTTCGATCTGTCAGCAGATTCGGTTTCTGGGCAGTTTACATGTCGAACTGCACGGTAGAAACGATAAAACAGCTCCTCCGTGCAGTTTTCATACCGAGTCACCGTCCACTGGGCTCAGCGAGAAAACGCGATTTCGGCGCTTCTGAGGGCCGAAAACGCGATATCGGCCGATTTGCGATCTGTCAGCAGATTCGGTTTCTGGGCAGTTTACATGTCGAACTGCACGGTAGAAACGATAAAACAGCTCCTCCGTGCAGTTTTCATACCGAGTCACCGTCCACTGGGCTCAGCGAGAAAACGCGATTTCGGCGCTTCTGAGGGCCGAAAACGCGATATCGGCCGATTTGCGATCTGTCAGCAGATTCGGTTTCTGGGCAGTTTACATGTCGAACTGCACGGTAGAAACGATAAAACAGCTCCTCCGTGCAGTTTTCATACCGAGTCACCGTCCACTGGGCTCAGCGAGAAAACGCGATTTCGGCGCTTCTGAGGGCCGAAAACGCGATATCGGCCGATTTGCGATCTGTCAGCAGATTCGGTTTCTGGGCAGTTTACATGTCGAACTGCACGGTAGAAACGATAAAACAGCTCCTCCGTGCAGTTTTCATACCGAGTCACCGTCCACTGGGCTCAGCGAGAAAACGCGATTTCGGCGCTTCTGAGGGCCGAAAACGCGATATCGGCCGATTTGCGATCTGTCAGCAGATTCGGTTTCTGGGCAGTTTACATGTCGAACTGCACGGTAGAAACGATAAAACAGCTCCTCCGTGCAGTTTTCATACCGAGTCACCGTCCACTGGGCTCAGCGAGAAAACGCGATTTCGGCGCTTCTGAGGGCCGAAAACGCGATATCGGCCGATTTTCGATCTGTCAGCAGATTCGGTTTCTGGGCAGTTTACATGTCGAACTGCACGGTAGAAACGATAAAACAGCTCCTCCGTGCAGTTTTCATACCGAGTCACCGTCCACTGGGCTCAGCGAGAAAACGCGATTTCGGCGCTTCTGAGGGCCGAAAACGCGATATCGGCCGATTTGCGATCTGTCAGCAGATTCGGTTTCTGGGCAGTTTACATGTCGAACTGCACGGTAGAAACGATAAAACAGCTCCTCCGTGCAGTTTTCATACCGAGTCACCGTCCACTGGGCTCAGCGAGAAAACGCGATTTCGGCGCTTCTGAGGGCCGAAAACGCGATATCGGCCGATTTGCGATCTGTCAGCAGATTCGGTTTCTGGGCAGTTTACATGTCGAACTGCACGGTAGAAACGATAAAACAGCTCCTCCGTGCAGTTTTCATACCGAGTCACCGTCCACTGGGCTCAGCGAGAAAACGCGATTTCGGCGCTTCTGAGGGCCGAAAACGCGATATCGGCCGATTTGCGATCTGTCAGCAGATTCGGTTTCTGGGCAGTTTACATGTCGAACTGCACGGTAGAAACGATAAAACAGCTCCTCCGTGCAGTTTTCATACCGAGTCACCGTCCACTGGGCTCAGCGAGAAAACGCGATTTCGGCGCTTCTGAGGGCCGAAAACGCGATATCGGCCGATTTGCGATCTGTCAGCAGATTCGGTTTCTGGGCAGTTTACATGTCGAACTGCACGGTAGAAACGATAAAACAGCTCCTCCGTGCAGTTTTCATACCGAGTCACCGTCCACTGGGCTCAGCGAGAAAACGCGATTTCGGCGCTTCTGAGGGCCGAAAACGCGATATCGGCCGATTTTCGATCTGTCAGCAGATTCGGTTTCTGGGCAGTTTACATGTCGAACTGCACGGTAGAAACGATAAAACAGCTCCTCCGTGCAGTTTTCATACCGAGTCACCGTCCACTGGGCTCAGCGAGAAAACGCGATTTCGGCGCTTCTGAGGGCCGAAAACGCGATATCGGCCGATTTGCGATCTGTCAGCAGATTCGGTTTCTGGGCAGTTTACATGTCGAACTGCACGGTAGAAACGATAAAACAGCTCCTCCGTGCAGTTTTCATACCGAGTCACCGTCCACTGGGCTCAGCGAGAAAACGCGATTTCGGCGCTTCTGAGGGCCGAAAACGCGATATCGGCCGATTTGCGATCTGTCAGCAGATTCGGTTTCTGGGCAGTTTACATGTCGAACTGCACGGTAGAAACGATAAAACAGCTCCTCCGTGCAGTTTTCATACCGAGTCACCGTCCACTGGGCTCAGCGAGAAAACGCGATTTCGGCGCTTCTGAGGGCCGAAAACGCGATATCGGCCGATTTGCGATCTGTCAGCAGATTCGGTTTCTGGGCAGTTTACATGTCGAACTGCACGGTAGAAACGATAAAACAGCTCCTCCGTGCAGTTTTCATACCGAGTCACCGTCCACTGGGCTCAGCGAGAAAACGCGATTTCGGCGCTTCTGAGGGCCGAAAACGCGATATCGGCCGATTTGCGATCTGTCAGCAGATTCGGTTTCTGGGCAGTTTACATGTCGAACTGCACGGTAGAAACGATAAAACAGCTCCTCCGTGCAGTTTTCATACCGAGTCACCGTCCACTGGGCTCAGCGAGAAAACGCGATTTCGGCGCTTCTGAGGGCCGAAAACGCGATATCGGCCGATTTTCGATCTGTCAGCAGATTCGGTTTCTGGGCAGTTTACATGTCGAACTGCACGGTAGAAACGATAAAACAGCTCCTCCGTGCAGTTTTCATACCGAGTCACCGTCCACTGGGCTCAGCGAGAAAACGCGATTTCGGCGCTTCTGAGGGCCGAAAACGCGATATCGGCCGATTTGCGATCTGTCAGCAGATTCGGTTTCTGGGCAGTTTACATGTCGAACTGCACGGTAGAAACGATAAAACAGCTCCTCCGTGCAGTTTTCATACCGAGTCACCGTCCACTGGGCTCAGCGAGAAAACGCGATTTCGGCGCTTCTGAGGGCCGAAAACGCGATATCGGCCGATTTTCGATCTGTCAGCAGATTCGGTTTCTGGGCAGTTTACATGTCGAACTGCACGGTAGAAACGATAAAACAGCTCCTCCGTGCAGTTTTCATACCGAGTCACCGTCCACTGGGCTCAGCGAGAAAACGCGATTTCGGCGCTTCTGAGGGCCGAAAACGCGATATCGGCCGATTTTCGATCTGTCAGCAGATTCGGTTTCTGGGCAGTTTACATGTCGAACTGCACGGTAGAAACGATAAAACAGCTCCTCCGTGCAGTTTTCATACCGAGTCACCGTCCACTGGGCTCAGCGAGAAAACGCGATTTCGGCGCTTCTGAGGGCCGAAAACGCGATATCGGCCGATTTGCGATCTGTCAGCAGATTCGGTTTCTGGGCAGTTTACATGTCGAACTGCACGGTAGAAACGATAAAACAGCTCCTCCGTGCAGTTTTCATACCGAGTCACCGTCCACTGGGCTCAGCGAGAAAACGCGATTTCGGCGCTTCTGAGGGCCGAAAACGCGATATCGGCCGATTTTCGATCTGTCAGCAGATTCGGTTTCTGGGCAGTTTACATGTCGAACTGCACGGTAGAAACGATAAAACAGCTCCTCCGTGCAGTTTTCATACCGAGTCACCGTCCACTGGGCTCAGCGAGAAAACGCGATTTCGGCGCTTCTGAGGGCCGAAAACGCGATATCGGCCGATTTGCGATCTGTCAGCAGATTCGGTTTCTGGGCAGTTTACATGTCGAACTGCACGGTAGAAACGATAAAACAGCTCCTCCGTGCAGTTTTCATACCGAGTCACCGTCCACTGGGCTCAGCGAGAAAACGCGATTTCGGCGCTTCTGAGGGCCGAAAACGCGATATCGGCCGATTTGCGATCTGTCAGCAGATTCGGTTTCTGGGCAGTTTACATGTCGAACTGCACGGTAGAAACGATAAAACAGCTCCTCCGTGCAGTTTTCATACCGAGTCACCGTCCACTGGGCTCAGCGAGAAAACGCGATTTCGGCGCTTCTGAGGGCCGAAAACGCGATATCGGCCGATTTGCGATCTGTCAGCAGATTCGGTTTCTGGGCAGTTTACATGTCGAACTGCACGGTAGAAACGATAAAACAGCTCCTCCGTGCAGTTTTCATACCGAGTCACCGTCCACTGGGCTCAGCGAGAAAACGCGATTTCGGCGCTTCTGAGGGCCGAAAACGCGATATCGGCCGATTTGCGATCTGTCAGCAGATTCGGTTTCTGGGCAGTTTACATGTCGAACTGCACGGTAGAAACGATAAAACAGCTCCTCCGTGCAGTTTTCATACCGAGTCACCGTCCACTGGGCTCAGCGAGAAAACGCGATTTCGGCGCTTCTGAGGGCCGAAAACGCGATATCGGCCGATTTTCGATCTGTCAGCAGATTCGGTTTCTGGGCAGTTTACATGTCGAACTGCACGGTAGAAACGATAAAACAGCTCCTCCGTGCAGTTTTCATACCGAGTCACCGTCCACTGGGCTCAGCGAGAAAACGCGATTTCGGCGCTTCTGAGGGCCGAAAACGCGATATCGGCCGATTTGCGATCTGTCAGCAGATTCGGTTTCTGGGCAGTTTACATGTCGAACTGCACGGTAGAAACGATAAAACAGCTCCTCCGTGCAGTTTTCATACCGAGTCACCGTCCACTGGGCTCAGCGAGAAAACGCGATTTCGGCGCTTCTGAGGGCCGAAAACGCGATATCGGCCGATTTTCGATCTGTCAGCAGATTCGGTTTCTGGGCAGTTTACATGTCGAACTGCACGGTAGAAACGATAAAACAGCTCCTCCGTGCAGTTTTCATACCGAGTCACCGTCCACTGGGCTCAGCGAGAAAACGCGATTTCGGCGCTTCTGAGGGCCGAAAACGCGATATCGGCCGATTTGCGATCTGTCAGCAGATTCGGTTTCTGGGCAGTTTACATGTCGAACTGCACGGTAGAAACGATAAAACAGCTCCTCCGTGCAGTTTTCATACCGAGTCACCGTCCACTGGGCTCAGCGAGAAAACGCGATTTCGGCGCTTCTGAGGGCCGAAAACGCGATATCGGCCGATTTGCGATCTGTCAGCAGATTCGGTTTCTGGGCAGTTTACATGTCGAACTGCACGGTAGAAACGATAAAACAGCTCCTCCGTGCAGTTTTCATACCGAGTCACCGTCCACTGGGCTCAGCGAGAAAACGCGATTTCGGCGCTTCTGAGGGCCGAAAACGCGATATCGGCCGATTTTCGATCTGTCAGCAGATTCGGTTTCTGGGCAGTTTACATGTCGAACTGCACGGTAGAAACGATAAAACAGCTCCTCCGTGCAGTTTTCATACCGAGTCACCGTCCACTGGGCTCAGCGAGAAAACGCGATTTCGGCGCTTCTGAGGGCCGAAAACGCGATATCGGCCGATTTGCGATCTGTCAGCAGATTCGGTTTCTGGGCAGTTTACATGTCGAACTGCACGGTAGAAACGATAAAACAGCTCCTCCGCAGTTTTCATACCGAGTCACCGTCCACTGGGCTCAGCGAGAAAACGCGATTTCGGCGCTTCTGAGGGCCGAAAACGCGATATCGGCCGATTTGCGATCTGTCAGCAGATTCGGTTTCTGGGCAGTTTACATGTCGAACTGCACGGTAGAAACGATAAAACAGCTCCTCCGTGCAGTTTTCATACCGAGTCACCGTCCACTGGGCTCAGCGAGAAAACGCGATTTCGGCGCTTCTGAGGGCCGAAAACGCGATATCGGCCGATTTGCGATCTGTCAGCAGATTCGGTTTCTGGGCAGTTTACATGTCGAACTGCACGGTAGAAACGATAAAACAGCTCCTCCGTGCAGTTTTCATACCGAGTCACCGTCCACTGGGCTCAGCGAGAAAACGCGATTTCGGCGCTTCTGAGGGCCGAAAACGCGATATCGGCCGATTTGCGATCTGTCAGCAGATTCGGTTTCTGGGCAGTTTACATGTCGAACTGCACGGTAGAAACGATAAAACAGCTCCTCCGTGCAGTTTTCATACCGAGTCACCGTCCACTGGGCTCAGCGAGAAAACGCGATTTCGGCGCTTCTGAGGGCCGAAAACGCGATATCGGCCGATTTGCGATCTGTCAGCAGATTCGGTTTCTGGGCAGTTTACATGTCGAACTGCACGGTAGAAACGATAAAACAGCTCCTCCGTGCAGTTTTCATACCGAGTCACCGTCCACTGGGCTCAGCGAGAAAACGCGATTTCGGCGCTTCTGAGGGCCGAAAACGCGATATCGGCCGATTTTCGATCTGTCAGCAGATTCGGTTTCTGGGCAGTTTACATGTCGAACTGCACGGTAGAAACGATAAAACAGCTCCTCCGTGCAGTTTTCATACCGAGTCACCGTCCACTGGGCTCAGCGAGAAAACGCGATTTCGGCGCTTCTGAGGGCCGAAAACGCGATATCGGCCGATTTGCGATCTGTCAGCAGATTCGGTTTCTGGGCAGTTTACATGTCGAACTGCACGGTAGAAACGATAAAACAGCTCCTCCGTGCAGTTTTCATACCGAGTCACCGTCCACTGGCTCAGCGAGAAAACGCGATTTCGGCGCTTCTGAGGGCCGAAAACGCGATATCGGCCGATTTGCGATCTGTCAGCAGATTCGGTTTCTGGGCAGTTTACATGTCGAACTGCACGGTAGAAACGATAAAACAGCTCCTCCGTGCAGTTTTCATACCGAGTCACCGTCCACTGGGCTCAGCGAGAAAACGCGATTTCGGCGCTTCTGAGGGCCGAAAACGCGATATCGGCCGATTTGCGATCTGTCAGCAGATTCGGTTTCTGGGCAGTTTACATGTCGAACTGCACGGTAGAAACGATAAAACAGCTCCTCCGTGCAGTTTTCATACCGAGTCACCGTCCACTGGGCTCAGCGAGAAAACGCGATTTCGGCGCTTCTGAGGGCCGAAAACGCGATATCGGCCGATTTTCGATCTGTCAGCAGATTCGGTTTCTGGGCAGTTTACATGTCGAACTGCACGGTAGAAACGATAAAACAGCTCCTCCGTGCAGTTTTCATACCGAGTCACCGTCCACTGGGCTCAGCGAGAAAACGCGATTTCGGCGCTTCTGAGGGCCGAAAACGCGATATCGGCCGATTTGCGATCTGTCAGCAGATTCGGTTTCTGGGCAGTTTACATGTCGAACTGCACGGTAGAAACGATAAAACAGCTCCTCCGTGCAGTTTTCATACCGAGTCACCGTCCACTGGGCTCAGCGAGAAAACGCGATTTCGGCGCTTCTGAGGGCCGAAAACGCGATATCGGCCGATTTTCGATCTGTCAGCAGATTCGGTTTCTGGGCAGTTTACATGTCGAACTGCACGGTAGAAACGATAAAACAGCTCCTCCGTGCAGTTTTCATACCGAGTCACCGTCCACTGGGCTCAGCGAGAAAACGCGATTTCGGCGCTTCTGAGGGCCGAAAACGCGATATCGGCCGATTTGCGATCTGTCAGCAGATTCGGTTTCTGGGCAGTTTACATGTCGAACTGCACGGTAGAAACGATAAAACAGCTCCTCCGTGCAGTTTTCATACCGAGTCACCGTCCACTGGGCTCAGCGAGAAAACGCGATTTCGGCGCTTCTGAGGGCCGAAAACGCGATATCGGCCGATTTTCGATCTGTCAGCAGATTCGGTTTCTGGGCAGTTTACATGTCGAACTGCACGGTAGAAACGATAAAACAGCTCCTCCGTGCAGTTTTCATACCGAGTCACCGTCCACTGGGCTCAGCGAGAAAACGCGATTTCGGCGCTTCTGAGGGCCGAAAACGCGATATCGGCCGATTTGCGATCTGTCAGCAGATTCGGTTTCTGGGCAGTTTACATGTCGAACTGCACGGTAGAAACGATAAAACAGCTCCTCCGTGCAGTTTTCATACCGAGTCACCGTCCACTGGGCTCAGCGAGAAAACGCGATTTCGGCGCTTCTGAGGGCCGAAAACGCGATATCGGCCGATTTGCGATCTGTCAGCAGATTCGGTTTCTGGGCAGTTTACATGTCGAACTGCACGGTAGAAACGATAAAACAGCTCCTCCGTGCAGTTTTCATACCGAGTCACCGTCCACTGGGCTCAGCGAGAAAACGCGATTTCGGCGCTTCTGAGGGCCGAAAACGCGATATCGGCCGATTTGCGATCTGTCAGCAGATTCGGTTTCTGGGCAGTTTACATGTCGAACTGCACGGTAGAAACGATAAAACAGCTCCTCCGTGCAGTTTTCATACCGAGTCACCGTCCACTGGGCTCAGCGAGAAAACGCGATTTCGGCGCTTCTGAGGGCCGAAAACGCGATATCGGCCGATTTTCGATCTGTCAGCAGATTCGGTTTCTGGGCAGTTTACATGTCGAACTGCACGGTAGAAACGATAAAACAGCTCCTCCGTGCAGTTTTCATACCGAGTCACCGTCCACTGGGCTCAGCGAGAAAACGCGATTTCGGCGCTTCTGAGGGCCGAAAACGCGATATCGGCCGATTTGCGATCTGTCAGCAGATTCGGTTTCTGGGCAGTTTACATGTCGAACTGCACGGTAGAAACGATAAAACAGCTCCTCCGTGCAGTTTTCATACCGAGTCACCGTCCACTGGGCTCAGCGAGAAAACGCGATTTCGGCGCTTCTGAGGGCCGAAAACGCGATATCGGCCGATTTTCGATCTGTCAGCAGATTCGGTTTCTGGGCAGTTTACATGTCGAACTGCACGGTAGAAACGATAAAACAGCTCCTCCGTGCAGTTTTCATACCGAGTCACCGTCCACTGGGCTCAGCGAGAAAACGCGATTTCGGCGCTTCTGAGGGCCGAAAACGCGATATCGGCCGATTTGCGATCTGTCAGCAGATTCGGTTTCTGGGCAGTTTACATGTCGAACTGCACGGTAGAAACGATAAAACAGCTCCTCCGTGCAGTTTTCATACCGAGTCACCGTCCACTGGGCTCAGCGAGAAAACGCGATTTCGGCGCTTCTGAGGGCCGAAAACGCGATATCGGCCGATTTGCGATCTGTCAGCAGATTCGGTTTCTGGGCAGTTTACATGTCGAACTGCACGGTAGAAACGATAAAACAGCTCCTCCGTGCAGTTTTCATACCGAGTCACCGTCCACTGGGCTCAGCGAGAAAACGCGATTTCGGCGCTTCTGAGGGCCGAAAACGCGATATCGGCCGATTTGCGATCTGTCAGCAGATTCGGTTTCTGGGCAGTTTACATGTCGAACTGCACGGTAGAAACGATAAAACAGCTCCTCCGTGCAGTTTTCATACCGAGTCACCGTCCACTGGGCTCAGCGAGAAAACGCGATTTCGGCGCTTCTGAGGGCCGAAAACGCGATATCGGCCGATTTTCGATCTGTCAGCAGATTCGGTTTCTGGGCAGTTTACATGTCGAACTGCACGGTAGAAACGATAAAACAGCTCCTCCGTGCAGTTTTCATACCGAGTCACCGTCCACTGGGCTCAGCGAGAAAACGCGATTTCGGCGCTTCTGAGGGCCGAAAACGCGATATCGGCCGATTTGCGATCTGTCAGCAGATTCGGTTTCTGGGCAGTTTACATGTCGAACTGCACGGTAGAAACGATAAAACAGCTCCTCCGTGCAGTTTTCATACCGAGTCACCGTCCACTGGGCTCAGCGAGAAAACGCGATTTCGGCGCTTCTGAGGGCCGAAAACGCGATATCGGCCGATTTGCGATCTGTCAGCAGATTCGGTTTCTGGGCAGTTTACATGTCGAACTGCACGGTAGAAACGATAAAACAGCTCCTCCGTGCAGTTTTCATACCGAGTCACCGTCCACTGGGCTCAGCGAGAAAACGCGATTTCGGCGCTTCTGAGGGCCGAAAACGCGATATCGGCCGATTTGCGATCTGTCAGCAGATTCGGTTTCTGGGCAGTTTACATGTCGAACTGCACGGTAGAAACGATAAAACAGCTCCTCCGTGCAGTTTTCATACCGAGTCACCGTCCACTGGGCTCAGCGAGAAAACGCGATTTCGGCGCTTCTGAGGGCCGAAAACGCGATATCGGCCGATTTGCGATCTGTCAGCAGATTCGGTTTCTGGGCAGTTTACATGTCGAACTGCACGGTAGAAACGATAAAACAGCTCCTCCGTGCAGTTTTCATACCGAGTCACCGTCCACTGGGCTCAGCGAGAAAACGCGATTTCGGCGCTTCTGAGGGCCGAAAACGCGATATCGGCCGATTTGCGATCTGTCAGCAGATTCGGTTTCTGGGCAGTTTACATGTCGAACTGCACGGTAGAAACGATAAAACAGCTCCTCCGTGCAGTTTTCATACCGAGTCACCGTCCACTGGGCTCAGCGAGAAAACGCGATTTCGGCGCTTCTGAGGGCCGAAAACGCGATATCGGCCGATTTGCGATCTGTCAGCAGATTCGGTTTCTGGGCAGTTTACATGTCGAACTGCACGGTAGAAACGATAAAACAGCTCCTCCGTGCAGTTTTCATACCGAGTCACCGTCCACTGGGCTCAGCGAGAAAACGCGATTTCGGCGCTTCTGAGGGCCGAAAACGCGATATCGGCCGATTTTCGATCTGTCAGCAGATTCGGTTTCTGGGCAGTTTACATGTCGAACTGCACGGTAGAAACGATAAAACAGCTCCTCCGTGCAGTTTTCATACCGAGTCACCGTCCACTGGGCTCAGCGAGAAAACGCGATTTCGGCGCTTCTGAGGGCCGAAAACGCGATATCGGCCGATTTGCGATCTGTCAGCAGATTCGGTTTCTGGGCAGTTTACATGTCGAACTGCACGGTAGAAACGATAAAACAGCTCCTCCGTGCAGTTTTCATACCGAGTCACCGTCCACTGGGCTCAGCGAGAAAACGCGATTTCGGCGCTTCTGAGGGCCGAAAACGCGATATCGGCCGATTTGCGATCTGTCAGCAGATTCGGTTTCTGGGCAGTTTACATGTCGAACTGCACGGTAGAAACGATAAAACAGCTCCTCCGTGCAGTTTTCATACCGAGTCACCGTCCACTGGGCTCAGCGAGAAAACGCGATTTCGGCGCTTCTGAGGGCCGAAAACGCGATATCGGCCGATTTTCGATCTGTCAGCAGATTCGGTTTCTGGGCAGTTTACATGTCGAACTGCACGGTAGAAACGATAAAACAGCTCCTCCGTGCAGTTTTCATACCGAGTCACCGTCCACTGGGCTCAGCGAGAAAACGCGATTTCGGCGCTTCTGAGGGCCGAAAACGCGATATCGGCCGATTTGCGATCTGTCAGCAGATTCGGTTTCTGGGCAGTTTACATGTCGAACTGCACGGTAGAAACGATAAAACAGCTCCTCCGTGCAGTTTTCATACCGAGTCACCGTCCACTGGGCTCAGCGAGAAAACGCGATTTCGGCGCTTCTGAGGGCCGAAAACGCGATATCGGCCGATTTTCGATCTGTCAGCAGATTCGGTTTCTGGGCAGTTTACATGTCGAACTGCACGGTAGAAACGATAAAACAGCTCCTCCGTGCAGTTTTCATACCGAGTCACCGTCCACTGGGCTCAGCGAGAAAACGCGATTTCGGCGCTTCTGAGGGCCGAAAACGCGATATCGGCCGATTTGCGATCTGTCAGCAGATTCGGTTTCTGGGCAGTTTACATGTCGAACTGCACGGTAGAAACGATAAAACAGCTCCTCCGTGCAGTTTTCATACCGAGTCACCGTCCACTGGGCTCAGCGAGAAAACGCGATTTCGGCGCTTCTGAGGGCCGAAAACGCGATATCGGCCGATTTGCGATCTGTCAGCAGATTCGGTTTCTGGGCAGTTTACATGTCGAACTGCACGGTAGAAACGATAAAACAGCTCCTCCGTGCAGTTTTCATACCGAGTCACCGTCCACTGGGCTCAGCGAGAAAACGCGATTTCGGCGCTTCTGAGGGCCGAAAACGCGATATCGGCCGATTTGCGATCTGTCAGCAGATTCGGTTTCTGGGCAGTTTACATGTCGAACTGCACGGTAGAAACGATAAAACAGCTCCTCCGTGCAGTTTTCATACCGAGTCACCGTCCACTGGGCTCAGCGAGAAAACGCGATTTCGGCGCTTCTGAGGGCCGAAAACGCGATATCGGCCGATTTGCGATCTGTCAGCAGATTCGGTTTCTGGGCAGTTTACATGTCGAACTGCACGGTAGAAACGATAAAACAGCTCCTCCGTGCAGTTTTCATACCGAGTCACCGTCCACTGGGCTCAGCGAGAAAACGCGATTTCGGCGCTTCTGAGGGCCGAAAACGCGATATCGGCCGATTTGCGATCTGTCAGCAGATTCGGTTTCTGGGCAGTTTACATGTCGAACTGCACGGTAGAAACGATAAAACAGCTCCTCCGTGCAGTTTTCATACCGAGTCACCGTCCACTGGGCTCAGCGAGAAAACGCGATTTCGGCGCTTCTGAGGGCCGAAAACGCGATATCGGCCGATTTGCGATCTGTCAGCAGATTCGGTTTCTGGGCAGTTTACATGTCGAACTGCACGGTAGAAACGATAAAACAGCTCCTCCGTGCAGTTTTCATACCGAGTCACCGTCCACTGGGCTCAGCGAGAAAACGCGATTTCGGCGCTTCTGAGGGCCGAAAACGCGATATCGGCCGATTTGCGATCTGTCAGCAGATTCGGTTTCTGGGCAGTTTACATGTCGAACTGCACGGTAGAAACGATAAAACAGCTCCTCCGTGCAGTTTTCATACCGAGTCACCGTCCACTGGGCTCAGCGAGAAAACGCGATTTCGGCGCTTCTGAGGGCCGAAAACGCGATATCGGCCGATTTGCGATCTGTCAGCAGATTCGGTTTCTGGGCAGTTTACATGTCGAACTGCACGGTAGAAACGATAAAACAGCTCCTCCGTGCAGTTTTCATACCGAGTCACCGTCCACTGGGCTCAGCGAGAAAACGCGATTTCGGCGCTTCTGAGGGCCGAAAACGCGATATCGGCCGATTTGCGATCTGTCAGCAGATTCGGTTTCTGGGCAGTTTACATGTCGAACTGCACGGTAGAAACGATAAAACAGCTCCTCCGTGCAGTTTTCATACCGAGTCACCGTCCACTGGGCTCAGCGAGAAAACGCGATTTCGGCGCTTCTGAGGGCCGAAAACGCGATATCGGCCGATTTTCGATCTGTCAGCAGATTCGGTTTCTGGGCAGTTTACATGTCGAACTGCACGGTAGAAACGATAAAACAGCTCCTCCGTGCAGTTTTCATACCGAGTCACCGTCCACTGGGCTCAGCGAGAAAACGCGATTTCGGCGCTTCTGAGGGCCGAAAACGCGATATCGGCCGATTTGCGATCTGTCAGCAGATTCGGTTTCTGGGCAGTTTACATGTCGAACTGCACGGTAGAAACGATAAAACAGCTCCTCCGTGCAGTTTTCATACCGAGTCACCGTCCACTGGGCTCAGCGAGAAAACGCGATTTCGGCGCTTCTGAGGGCCGAAAACGCGATATCGGCCGATTTGCGATCTGTCAGCAGATTCGGTTTCTGGGCAGTTTACATGTCGAACTGCACGGTAGAAACGATAAAACAGCTCCTCCGTGCAGTTTTCATACCGAGTCACCGTCCACTGGGCTCAGCGAGAAAACGCGATTTCGGCGCTTCTGAGGGCCGAAAACGCGATATCGGCCGATTTTCGATCTGTCAGCAGATTCGGTTTCTGGGCAGTTTACATGTCGAACTGCACGGTAGAAACGATAAAACAGCTCCTCCGTGCAGTTTTCATACCGAGTCACCGTCCACTGGGCTCAGCGAGAAAACGCGATTTCGGCGCTTCTGAGGGCCGAAAACGCGATATCGGCCGATTTGCGATCTGTCAGCAGATTCGGTTTCTGGGCAGTTTACATGTCGAACTGCACGGTAGAAACGATAAAACAGCTCCTCCGTGCAGTTTTCATACCGAGTCACCGTCCACTGGGCTCAGCGAGAAAACGCGATTTCGGCGCTTCTGAGGGCCGAAAACGCGATATCGGCCGATTTGCGATCTGTCAGCAGATTCGGTTTCTGGGCAGTTTACATGTCGAACTGCACGGTAGAAACGATAAAACAGCTCCTCCGTGCAGTTTTCATACCGAGTCACCGTCCACTGGGCTCAGCGAGAAAACGCGATTTCGGCGCTTCTGAGGGCCGAAAACGCGATATCGGCCGATTTGCGATCTGTCAGCAGATTCGGTTTCTGGGCAGTTTACATGTCGAACTGCACGGTAGAAACGATAAAACAGCTCCTCCGTGCAGTTTTCATACCGAGTCACCGTCCACTGGGCTCAGCGAGAAAACGCGATTTCGGCGCTTCTGAGGGCCGAAAACGCGATATCGGCCGATTTGCGATCTGTCAGCAGATTCGGTTTCTGGGCAGTTTACATGTCGAACTGCACGGTAGAAACGATAAAACAGCTCCTCCGTGCAGTTTTCATACCGAGTCACCGTCCACTGGGCTCAGCGAGAAAACGCGATTTCGGCGCTTGAGGGCCGAAAACGCGATATCGGCCGATTTGCGATCTGTCAGCAGATTCGGTTTCTGGGCAGTTTACATGTCGAACTGCACGGTAGAAACGATAAAACAGCTCCTCCGTGCAGTTTTCATACCGAGTCACCGTCCACTGGGCTCAGCGAGAAAACGCGATTTCGGCGCTTCTGAGGGCCGAAAACGCGATATCGGCCGATTTTCGATCTGTCAGCAGATTCGGTTTCTGGGCAGTTTACATGTCGAACTGCACGGTAGAAACGATAAAACAGCTCCTCCGTGCAGTTTTCATACCGAGTCACCGTCCACTGGGCTCAGCGAGAAAACGCGATTTCGGCGCTTCTGAGGGCCGAAAACGCGATATCGGCCGATTTGCGATCTGTCAGCAGATTCGGTTTCTGGGCAGTTTACATGTCGAACTGCACGGTAGAAACGATAAAACAGCTCCTCCGTGCAGTTTTCATACCGAGTCACCGTCCACTGGGCTCAGCGAGAAAACGCGATTTCGGCGCTTCTGAGGGCCGAAAACGCGATATCGGCCGATTTTCGATCTGTCAGCAGATTCGGTTTCTGGGCAGTTTACATGTCGAACTGCACGGTAGAAACGATAAAACAGCTCCTCCGTGCAGTTTTCATACCGAGTCACCGTCCACTGGGCTCAGCGAGAAAACGCGATTTCGGCGCTTCTGAGGGCCGAAAACGCGATATCGGCCGATTTGCGATCTGTCAGCAGATTCGGTTTCTGGGCAGTTTACATGTCGAACTGCACGGTAGAAACGATAAAACAGCTCCTCCGTGCAGTTTTCATACCGAGTCACCGTCCACTGGGCTCAGCGAGAAAACGCGATTTCGGCGCTTCTGAGGGCCGAAAACGCGATATCGGCCGATTTGCGATCTGTCAGCAGATTCGGTTTCTGGGCAGTTTACATGTCGAACTGCACGGTAGAAACGATAAAACAGCTCCTCCGTGCAGTTTTCATACCGAGTCACCGTCCACTGGGCTCAGCGAGAAAACGCGATTTCGGCGCTTCTGAGGGCCGAAAACGCGATATCGGCCGATTTTCGATCTGTCAGCAGATTCGGTTTCTGGGCAGTTTACATGTCGAACTGCACGGTAGAAACGATAAAACAGCTCCTCCGTGCAGTTTTCATACCGAGTCACCGTCCACTGGGCTCAGCGAGAAAACGCGATTTCGGCGCTTCTGAGGGCCGAAAACGCGATATCGGCCGATTTGCGATCTGTCAGCAGATTCGGTTTCTGGGCAGTTTACATGTCGAACTGCACGGTAGAAACGATAAAACAGCTCCTCCGTGCAGTTTTCATACCGAGTCACCGTCCACTGGGCTCAGCGAGAAAACGCGATTTCGGCGCTTCTGAGGGCCGAAAACGCGATATCGGCCGATTTTCGATCTGTCAGCAGATTCGGTTTCTGGGCAGTTTACATGTCGAACTGCACGGTAGAAACGATAAAACAGCTCCTCCGTGCAGTTTTCATACCGAGTCACCGTCCACTGGGCTCAGCGAGAAAACGCGATTTCGGCGCTTCTGAGGGCCGAAAACGCGATATCGGCCGATTTGCGATCTGTCAGCAGATTCGGTTTCGGGGCAGTTTACATGTCGAACTGCACGGTAGAAACGATAAAACAGCTCCTCCGTGCAGTTTTCATACCGAGTCACCGTCCACTGGGCTCAGCGAGAAAACGCGATTTCGGCGCTTCTGAGGGCCGAAAACGCGATATCGGCCGATTTTCGATCTGTCAGCAGATTCGGTTTCTGGGCAGTTTACATGTCGAACTGCACGGTAGAAACGATAAAACAGCTCCTCCGTGCAGTTTTCATACCGAGTCACCGTCCACTGGGCTCAGCGAGAAAACGCGATTTCGGCGCTTCTGAGGGCCGAAAACGCGATATCGGCCGATTTGCGATCTGTCAGCAGATTCGGTTTCTGGGCAGTTTACATGTCGAACTGCACGGTAGAAACGATAAAACAGCTCCTCCGTGCAGTTTTCATACCGAGTCACCGTCCACTGGGCTCAGCGAGAAAACGCGATTTCGGCGCTTCTGAGGGCCGAAAACGCGATATCGGCCGATTTGCGATCTGTCAGCAGATTCGGTTTCTGGGCAGTTTACATGTCGAACTGCACGGTAGAAACGATAAAACAGCTCCTCCGTGCAGTTTTCATACCGAGTCACCGTCCACTGGGCTCAGCGAGAAAACGCGATTTCGGCGCTTCTGAGGGCCGAAAACGCGATATCGGCCGATTTTCGATCTGTCAGCAGATTCGGTTTCTGGGCAGTTTACATGTCGAACTGCACGGTAGAAACGATAAAACAGCTCCTCCGTGCAGTTTTCATACCGAGTCACCGTCCACTGGGCTCAGCGAGAAAACGCGATTTCGGCGCTTCTGAGGGCCGAAAACGCGATATCGGCCGATTTGCGATCTGTCAGCAGATTCGGTTTCTGGGCAGTTTACATGTCGAACTGCACGGTAGAAACGATAAAACAGCTCCTCCGTGCAGTTTTCATACCGAGTCACCGTCCACTGGGCTCAGCGAGAAAACGCGATTTCGGCGCTTCTGAGGGCCGAAAACGCGATATCGGCCGATTTGCGATCTGTCAGCAGATTCGGTTTCTGGGCAGTTTACATGTCGAACTGCACGGTAGAAACGATAAAACAGCTCCTCCGTGCAGTTTTCATACCGAGTCACCGTCCACTGGGCTCAGCGAGAAAACGCGATTTCGGCGCTTCTGAGGGCCGAAAACGCGATATCGGCCGATTTGCGATCTGTCAGCAGATTCGGTTTCTGGGCAGTTTACATGTCGAACTGCACGGTAGAAACGATAAAACAGCTCCTCCGTGCAGTTTTCATACCGAGTCACCGTCCACTGGGCTCAGCGAGAAAACGCGATTTCGGCGCTTCTGAGGGCCGAAAACGCGATATCGGCCGATTTTCGATCTGTCAGCAGATTCGGTTTCTGGGCAGTTTACATGTCGAACTGCACGGTAGAAACGATAAAACAGCTCCTCCGTGCAGTTTTCATACCGAGTCACCGTCCACTGGGCTCAGCGAGAAAACGCGATTTCGGCGCTTCTGAGGGCCGAAAACGCGATATCGGCCGATTTGCGATCTGTCAGCAGATTCGGTTTCTGGGCAGTTTACATGTCGAACTGCACGGTAGAAACGATAAAACAGCTCCTCCGTGCAGTTTTCATACCGAGTCACCGTCCACTGGGCTCAGCGAGAAAACGCGATTTCGGCGCTTCTGAGGGCCGAAAACGCGATATCGGCCGATTTTCGATCTGTCAGCAGATTCGGTTTCTGGGCAGTTTACATGTCGAACTGCACGGTAGAAACGATAAAACAGCTCCTCCGTGCAGTTTTCATACCGAGTCACCGTCCACTGGGCTCAGCGAGAAAACGCGATTTCGGCGCTTCTGAGGGCCGAAAACGCGATATCGGCCGATTTGCGATCTGTCAGCAGATTCGGTTTCTGGGCAGTTTACATGTCGAACTGCACGGTAGAAACGATAAAACAGCTCCTCCGTGCAGTTTTCATACCGAGTCACCGTCCACTGGGCTCAGCGAGAAAACGCGATTTCGGCGCTTCTGAGGGCCGAAAACGCGATATCGGCCGATTTGCGATCTGTCAGCAGATTCGGTTTCTGGGCAGTTTACATGTCGAACTGCACGGTAGAAACGATAAAACAGCTCCTCCGTGCAGTTTTCATACCGAGTCACCGTCCACTGGGCTCAGCGAGAAAACGCGATTTCGGCGCTTCTGAGGGCCGAAAACGCGATATCGGCCGATTTGCGATCTGTCAGCAGATTCGGTTTCTGGGCAGTTTACATGTCGAACTGCACGGTAGAAACGATAAAACAGCTCCTCCGTGCAGTTTTCATACCGAGTCACCGTCCACTGGGCTCAGCGAGAAAACGCGATTTCGGCGCTTCTGAGGGCCGAAAACGCGATATCGGCCGATTTGCGATCTGTCAGCAGATTCGGTTTCTGGGCAGTTTACATGTCGAACTGCACGGTAGAAACGATAAAACAGCTCCTCCGTGCAGTTTTCATACCGAGTCACCGTCCACTGGGCTCAGCGAGAAAACGCGATTTCGGCGCTTCTGAGGGCCGAAAACGCGATATCGGCCGATTTGCGATCTGTCAGCAGATTCGGTTTCTGGGCAGTTTACATGTCGAACTGCACGGTAGAAACGATAAAACAGCTCCTCCGTGCAGTTTTCATACCGAGTCACCGTCCACTGGGCTCAGCGAGAAAACGCGATTTCGGCGCTTCTGAGGGCCGAAAACGCGATATCGGCCGATTTTCGATCTGTCAGCAGATTCGGTTTCTGGGCAGTTTACATGTCGAACTGCACGGTAGAAACGATAAAACAGCTCCTCCGTGCAGTTTTCATACCGAGTCACCGTCCACTGGGCTCAGCGAGAAAACGCGATTTCGGCGCTTCTGAGGGCCGAAAACGCGATATCGGCCGATTTGCGATCTGTCAGCAGATTCGGTTTCTGGGCAGTTTACATGTCGAACTGCACGGTAGAAACGATAAAACAGCTCCTCCGTGCAGTTTTCATACCGAGTCACCGTCCACTGGGCTCAGCGAGAAAACGCGATTTCGGCGCTTCTGAGGGCCGAAAACGCGATATCGGCCGATTTGCGATCTGTCAGCAGATTCGGTTTCTGGGCAGTTTACATGTCGAACTGCACGGTAGAAACGATAAAACAGCTCCTCCGTGCAGTTTTCATACCGAGTCACCGTCCACTGGGCTCAGCGAGAAAACGCGATTTCGGCGCTTCTGAGGGCCGAAAACGCGATATCGGCCGATTTTCGATCTGTCAGCAGATTCGGTTTCTGGGCAGTTTACATGTCGAACTGCACGGTAGAAACGATAAAACAGCTCCTCCGTGCAGTTTTCATACCGAGTCACCGTCCACTGGGCTCAGCGAGAAAACGCGATTTCGGCGCTTCTGAGGGCCGAAAACGCGATATCGGCCGATTTGCGATCTGTCAGCAGATTCGGTTTCTGGGCAGTTTACATGTCGAACTGCACGGTAGAAACGATAAAACAGCTCCTCCGTGCAGTTTTCATACCGAGTCACCGTCCACTGGGCTCAGCGAGAAAACGCGATTTCGGCGCTTCTGAGGGCCGAAAACGCGATATCGGCCGATTTTCGATCTGTCAGCAGATTCGGTTTCTGGGCAGTTTACATGTCGAACTGCACGGTAGAAACGATAAAACAGCTCCTCCGTGCAGTTTTCATACCGAGTCACCGTCCACTGGGCTCAGCGAGAAAACGCGATTTCGGCGCTTCTGAGGGCCGAAAACGCGATATCGGCCGATTTGCGATCTGTCAGCAGATTCGGTTTCTGGGCAGTTTACATGTCGAACTGCACGGTAGAAACGATAAAACAGCTCCTCCGTGCAGTTTTCATACCGAGTCACCGTCCACTGGGCTCAGCGAGAAAACGCGATTTCGGCGCTTCTGAGGGCCGAAAACGCGATATCGGCCGATTTTCGATCTGTCAGCAGATTCGGTTTCTGGGCAGTTTACATGTCGAACTGCACGGTAGAAACGATAAAACAGCTCCTCCGTGCAGTTTTCATACCGAGTCACCGTCCACTGGGCTCAGCGAGAAAACGCGATTTCGGCGCTTCTGAGGGCCGAAAACGCGATATCGGCCGATTTGCGATCTGTCAGCAGATTCGGTTTCTGGGCAGTTTACATGTCGAACTGCACGGTAGAAACGATAAAACAGCTCCTCCGTGCAGTTTTCATACCGAGTCACCGTCCACTGGGCTCAGCGAGAAAACGCGATTTCGGCGCTTCTGAGGGCCGAAAACGCGATATCGGCCGATTTTCGATCTGTCAGCAGATTCGGTTTCTGGGCAGTTTACATGTCGAACTGCACGGTAGAAACGATAAAACAGCTCCTCCGTGCAGTTTTCATACCGAGTCACCGTCCACTGGGCTCAGCGAGAAAACGCGATTTCGGCGCTTCTGAGGGCCGAAAACGCGATATCGGCCGATTTGCGATCTGTCAGCAGATTCGGTTTCTGGGCAGTTTACATGTCGAACTGCACGGTAGAAACGATAAAACAGCTCCTCCGTGCAGTTTTCATACCGAGTCACCGTCCACTGGGCTCAGCGAGAAAACGCGATTTCGGCGCTTCTGAGGGCCGAAAACGCGATATCGGCCGATTTTCGATCTGTCAGCAGATTCGGTTTCTGGGCAGTTTACATGTCGAACTGCACGGTAGAAACGATAAAACAGCTCCTCCGTGCAGTTTTCATACCGAGTCACCGTCCACTGGGCTCAGCGAGAAAACGCGATTTCGGCGCTTCTGAGGGCCGAAAACGCGATATCGGCCGATTTGCGATCTGTCAGCAGATTCGGTTTCTGGGCAGTTTACATGTCGAACTGCACGGTAGAAACGATAAAACAGCTCCTCCGTGCAGTTTTCATACCGAGTCACCGTCCACTGGGCTCAGCGAGAAAACGCGATTTCGGCGCTTCTGAGGGCCGAAAACGCGATATCGGCCGATTTTCGATCTGTCAGCAGATTCGGTTTCTGGGCAGTTTACATGTCGAACTGCACGGTAGAAACGATAAAACAGCTCCTCCGTGCAGTTTTCATACCGAGTCACCGTCCACTGGGCTCAGCGAGAAAACGCGATTTCGGCGCTTCTGAGGGCCGAAAACGCGATATCGGCCGATTTGCGATCTGTCAGCAGATTCGGTTTCTGGGCAGTTTACATGTCGAACTGCACGGTAGAAACGATAAAACAGCTCCTCCGTGCAGTTTTCATACCGAGTCACCGTCCACTGGGCTCAGCGAGAAAACGCGATTTCGGCGCTTCTGAGGGCCGAAAACGCGATATCGGCCGATTTGCGATCTGTCAGCAGATTCGGTTTCTGGGCAGTTTACATGTCGAACTGCACGGTAGAAACGATAAAACAGCTCCTCCGTGCAGTTTTCATACCGAGTCACCGTCCACTGGGCTCAGCGAGAAAACGCGATTTCGGCGCTTCTGAGGGCCGAAAACGCGATATCGGCCGATTTGCGATCTGTCAGCAGATTCGGTTTCTGGGCAGTTTACATGTCGAACTGCACGGTAGAAACGATAAAACAGCTCCTCCGTGCAGTTTTCATACCGAGTCACCGTCCACTGGGCTCAGCGAGAAAACGCGATTTCGGCGCTTCTGAGGGCCGAAAACGCGATATCGGCCGATTTTCGATCTGTCAGCAGATTCGGTTTCTGGGCAGTTTACATGTCGAACTGCACGGTAGAAACGATAAAACAGCTCCTCCGTGCAGTTTTCATACCGAGTCACCGTCCACTGGGCTCAGCGAGAAAACGCGATTTCGGCGCTTCTGAGGGCCGAAAACGCGATATCGGCCGATTTGCGATCTGTCAGCAGATTCGGTTTCTGGGCAGTTTACATGTCGAACTGCACGGTAGAAACGATAAAACAGCTCCTCCGTGCAGTTTTCATACCGAGTCACCGTCCACTGGGCTCAGCGAGAAAACGCGATTTCGGCGCTTCTGAGGGCCGAAAACGCGATATCGGCCGATTTGCGATCTGTCAGCAGATTCGGTTTCTGGGCAGTTTACATGTCGAACTGCACGGTAGAAACGATAAATCAGCTCCTCCGTGCAGTTTTCATACCGAGTCACCGTCCACTGGGCTCAGCGAGAAAACGCGATTTCGGCGCTTCTGAGGGCCGAAAACGCGATATCGGCCGATTTGCGATCTGTCAGCAGATTCGGTTTCTGGGCAGTTTACATGTCGAACTGCACGGTAGAAACGATAAAACAGCTCCTCCGTGCAGTTTTCATACCGAGTCACCGTCCACTGGGCTCAGCGAGAAAACGCGATTTCGGCGCTTCTGAGGGCCGAAAACGCGATATCGGCCGATTTTCGATCTGTCAGCAGATTCGGTTTCTGGGCAGTTTACATGTCGAACTGCACGGTAGAAACGATAAAACAGCTCCTCCGTGCAGTTTTCATACCGAGTCACCGTCCACTGGGCTCAGCGAGAAAACGCGATTTCGGCGCTTCTGAGGGCCGAAAACGCGATATCGGCCGATTTGCGATCTGTCAGCAGATTCGGTTTCTGGGCAGTTTACATGTCGAACTGCACGGTAGAAACGATAAAACAGCTCCTCCGTGCAGTTTTCATACCGAGTCACCGTCCACTGGGCTCAGCGAGAAAACGCGATTTCGGCGCTTCTGAGGGCCGAAAACGCGATATCGGCCGATTTGCGATCTGTCAGCAGATTCGGTTTCTGGGCAGTTTACATGTCGAACTGCACGGTAGAAACGATAAAACAGCTCCTCCGTGCAGTTTTCATACCGAGTCACCGTCCACTGGGCTCAGCGAGAAAACGCGATTTCGGCGCTTCTGAGGGCCGAAAACGCGATATCGGCCGATTTGCGATCTGTCAGCAGATTCGGTTTCTGGGCAGTTTACATGTCGAACTGCACGGTAGAAACGATAAAACAGCTCCTCCGTGCAGTTTTCATACCGAGTCACCGTCCACTGGGCTCAGCGAGAAAACGCGATTTCGGCGCTTCTGAGGGCCGAAAACGCGATATCGGCCGATTTTCGATCTGTCAGCAGATTCGGTTTCTGGGCAGTTTACATGTCGAACTGCACGGTAGAAACGATAAAACAGCTCCTCCGTGCAGTTTTCATACCGAGTCACCGTCCACTGGGCTCAGCGAGAAAACGCGATTTCGGCGCTTCTGAGGGCCGAAAACGCGATATCGGCCGATTTGCGATCTGTCAGCAGATTCGGTTTCTGGGCAGTTTACATGTCGAACTGCACGGTAGAAACGATAAAACAGCTCCTCCGTGCAGTTTTCATACCGAGTCACCGTCCACTGGGCTCAGCGAGAAAACGCGATTTCGGCGCTTCTGAGGGCCGAAAACGCGATATCGGCCGATTTGCGATCTGTCAGCAGATTCGGTTTCTGGGCAGTTTACATGTCGAACTGCACGGTAGAAACGATAAAACAGCTCCTCCGTGCAGTTTTCATACCGAGTCACCGTCCACTGGGCTCAGCGAGAAAACGCGATTTCGGCGCTTCTGAGGGCCGAAAACGCGATATCGGCCGATTTTCGATCTGTCAGCAGATTCGGTTTCTGGGCAGTTTACATGTCGAACTGCACGGTAGAAACGATAAAACAGCTCCTCCGTGCAGTTTTCATACCGAGTCACCGTCCACTGGGCTCAGCGAGAAAACGCGATTTCGGCGCTTCTGAGGGCCGAAAACGCGATATCGGCCGATTTGCGATCTGTCAGCAGATTCGGTTTCTGGGCAGTTTACATGTCGAACTGCACGGTAGAAACGATAAAACAGCTCCTCCGTGCAGTTTTCATACCGAGTCACCGTCCACTGGGCTCAGCGAGAAAACGCGATTTCGGCGCTTCTGAGGGCCGAAAACGCGATATCGGCCGATTTTCGATCTGTCAGCAGATTCGGTTTCTGGGCAGTTTACATGTCGAACTGCACGGTAGAAACGATAAAACAGCTCCTCCGTGCAGTTTTCATACCGAGTCACCGTCCACTGGGCTCAGCGAGAAAACGCGATTTCGGCGCTTCTGAGGGCCGAAAACGCGATATCGGCCGATTTGCGATCTGTCAGCAGATTCGGTTTCTGGGCAGTTTACATGTCGAACTGCACGGTAGAAACGATAAAACAGCTCCTCCGTGCAGTTTTCATACCGAGTCACCGTCCACTGGGCTCAGCGAGAAAACGCGATTTCGGCGCTTCTGAGGGCCGAAAACGCGATATCGGCCGATTTTCGATCTGTCAGCAGATTCGGTTTCTGGGCAGTTTACATGTCGAACTGCACGGTAGAAACGATAAAACAGCTCCTCCGTGCAGTTTTCATACCGAGTCACCGTCCACTGGGCTCAGCGAGAAAACGCGATTTCGGCGCTTCTGAGGGCCGAAAACGCGATATCGGCCGATTTGCGATCTGTCAGCAGATTCGGTTTCTGGGCAGTTTACATGTCGAACTGCACGGTAGAAACGATAAAACAGCTCCTCCGTGCAGTTTTCATACCGAGTCACCGTCCACTGGGCTCAGCGAGAAAACGCGATTTCGGCGCTTCTGAGGGCCGAAAACGCGATATCGGCCGATTTGCGATCTGTCAGCAGATTCGGTTTCTGGGCAGTTTACATGTCGAACTGCACGGTAGAAACGATAAAACAGC
This sequence comes from Cryptocheilus praepositus, assembly GCA_033815515.1. Classification (NCBI taxonomy): domain Eukaryota; kingdom Metazoa; phylum Arthropoda; class Insecta; order Hymenoptera; family Pompilidae; genus Cryptocheilus; species Cryptocheilus praepositus. The sequence continues at coordinate 71,865 of JAWWQZ010000111.1, read as the reverse complement.
TCCTCCGTGCAGTTTTCATACCGAGTCACCGTCCACTGGGCTCAGCGAGAAAACGCGATTTCGGCGCTTCTGAGGGCCGAAAACGCGATATCGGCCGATTTGCGATCTGTCAGCAGATTCGGTTTCTGGGCAGTTTACATGTCGAACTGCACGGTAGAAACGATAAAACAGCTCCTCCGTGCAGTTTTCATACCGAGTCACCGTCCACTGGGCTCAGCGAGAAAACGCGATTTCGGCGCTTCTGAGGGCCGAAAACGCGATATCGGCCGATTTGCGATCTGTCAGCAGATTCGGTTTCTGGGCAGTTTACATGTCGAACTGCACGGTAGAAACGATAAAACAGCTCCTCCGTGCAGTTTTCATACCGAGTCACCGTCCACTGGGCTCAGCGAGAAAACGCGATTTCGGCGCTTCTGAGGGCCGAAAACGCGATATCGGCCGATTTGCGATCTGTCAGCAGATTCGGTTTCTGGGCAGTTTACATGTCGAACTGCACGGTAGAAACGATAAAACAGCTCCTCCGTGCAGTTTTCATACCGAGTCACCGTCCACTGGGCTCAGCGAGAAAACGCGATTTCGGCGCTTCTGAGGGCCGAAAACGCGATATCGGCCGATTTTCGATCTGTCAGCAGATTCGGTTTCTGGGCAGTTTACATGTCGAACTGCACGGTAGAAACGATAAAACAGCTCCTCCGTGCAGTTTTCATACCGAGTCACCGTCCACTGGGCTCAGCGAGAAAACGCGATTTCGGCGCTTCTGAGGGCCGAAAACGCGATATCGGCCGATTTGCGATCTGTCAGCAGATTCGGTTTCTGGGCAGTTTACATGTCGAACTGCACGGTAGAAACGATAAAACAGCTCCTCCGTGCAGTTTTCATACCGAGTCACCGTCCACTGGGCTCAGCGAGAAAACGCGATTTCGGCGCTTCTGAGGGCCGAAAACGCGATATCGGCCGATTTGCGATCTGTCAGCAGATTCGGTTTCTGGGCAGTTTACATGTCGAACTGCACGGTAGAAACGATAAAACAGCTCCTCCGTGCAGTTTTCATACCGAGTCACCGTCCACTGGGCTCAGCGAGAAAACGCGATTTCGGCGCTTCTGAGGGCCGAAAACGCGATATCGGCCGATTTGCGATCTGTCAGCAGATTCGGTTTCTGGGCAGTTTACATGTCGAACTGCACGGTAGAAACGATAAAACAGCTCCTCCGTGCAGTTTTCATACCGAGTCACCGTCCACTGGGCTCAGCGAGAAAACGCGATTTCGGCGCTTCTGAGGGCCGAAAACGCGATATCGGCCGATTTGCGATCTGTCAGCAGATTCGGTTTCTGGGCAGTTTACATGTCGAACTGCACGGTAGAAACGATAAAACAGCTCCTCCGTGCAGTTTTCATACCGAGTCACCGTCCACTGGGCTCAGCGAGAAAACGCGATTTCGGCGCTTCTGAGGGCCGAAAACGCGATATCGGCCGATTTTCGATCTGTCAGCAGATTCGGTTTCTGGGCAGTTTACATGTCGAACTGCACGGTAGAAACGATAAAACAGCTCCTCCGTGCAGTTTTCATACCGAGTCACCGTCCACTGGGCTCAGCGAGAAAACGCGATTTCGGCGCTTCTGAGGGCCGAAAACGCGATATCGGCCGATTTGCGATCTGTCAGCAGATTCGGTTTCTGGGCAGTTTACATGTCGAACTGCACGGTAGAAACGATAAAACAGCTCCTCCGTGCAGTTTTCATACCGAGTCACCGTCCACTGGGCTCAGCGAGAAAACGCGATTTCGGCGCTTCTGAGGGCCGAAAACGCGATATCGGCCGATTTTCGATCTGTCAGCAGATTCGGTTTCTGGGCAGTTTACATGTCGAACTGCACGGTAGAAACGATAAAACAGCTCCTCCGTGCAGTTTTCATACCGAGTCACCGTCCACTGGGCTCAGCGAGAAAACGCGATTTCGGCGCTTCTGAGGGCCGAAAACGCGATATCGGCCGATTTTCGATCTGTCAGCAGATTCGGTTTCTGGGCAGTTTACATGTCGAACTGCACGGTAGAAACGATAAAACAGCTCCTCCGTGCAGTTTTCATACCGAGTCACCGTCCACTGGGCTCAGCGAGAAAACGCGATTTCGGCGCTTCTGAGGGCCGAAAACGCGATATCGGCCGATTTGCGATCTGTCAGCAGATTCGGTTTCTGGGCAGTTTACATGTCGAACTGCACGGTAGAAACGATAAAACAGCTCCTCCGTGCAGTTTTCATACCGAGTCACCGTCCACTGGGCTCAGCGAGAAAACGCGATTTCGGCGCTTCTGAGGGCCGAAAACGCGATATCGGCCGATTTGCGATCTGTCAGCAGATTCGGTTTCTGGGCAGTTTACATGTCGAACTGCACGGTAGAAACGATAAAACAGCTCCTCCGTGCAGTTTTCATACCGAGTCACCGTCCACTGGGCTCAGCGAGAAAACGCGATTTCGGCGCTTCTGAGGGCCGAAAACGCGATATCGGCCGATTTGCGATCTGTCAGCAGATTCGGTTTCTGGGCAGTTTACATGTCGAACTGCACGGTAGAAACGATAAAACAGCTCCTCCGTGCAGTTTTCATACCGAGTCACCGTCCACTGGGCTCAGCGAGAAAACGCGATTTCGGCGCTTCTGAGGGCCGAAAACGCGATATCGGCCGATTTTCGATCTGTCAGCAGATTCGGTTTCTGGGCAGTTTACATGTCGAACTGCACGGTAGAAACGATAAAACAGCTCCTCCGTGCAGTTTTCATACCGAGTCACCGTCCACTGGGCTCAGCGAGAAAACGCGATTTCGGCGCTTCTGAGGGCCGAAAACGCGATATCGGCCGATTTGCGATCTGTCAGCAGATTCGGTTTCTGGGCAGTTTACATGTCGAACTGCACGGTAGAAACGATAAAACAGCTCCTCCGTGCAGTTTTCATACCGAGTCACCGTCCACTGGGCTCAGCGAGAAAACGCGATTTCGGCGCTTCTGAGGGCCGAAAACGCGATATCGGCCGATTTGCGATCTGTCAGCAGATTCGGTTTCTGGGCAGTTTACATGTCGAACTGCACGGTAGAAACGATAAAACAGCTCCTCCGTGCAGTTTTCATACCGAGTCACCGTCCACTGGGCTCAGCGAGAAAACGCGATTTCGGCGCTTCTGAGGGCCGAAAACGCGATATCGGCCGATTTGCGATCTGTCAGCAGATTCGGTTTCTGGGCAGTTTACATGTCGAACTGCACGGTAGAAACGATAAAACAGCTCCTCCGTGCAGTTTTCATACCGAGTCACCGTCCACTGGGCTCAGCGAGAAAACGCGATTTCGGCGCTTCTGAGGGCCGAAAACGCGATATCGGCCGATTTGCGATCTGTCAGCAGATTCGGTTTCTGGGCAGTTTACATGTCGAACTGCACGGTAGAAACGATAAAACAGCTCCTCCGTGCAGTTTTCATACCGAGTCACCGTCCACTGGGCTCAGCGAGAAAACGCGATTTCGGCGCTTCTGAGGGCCGAAAACGCGATATCGGCCGATTTGCGATCTGTCAGCAGATTCGGTTTCTGGGCAGTTTACATGTCGAACTGCACGGTAGAAACGATAAAACAGCTCCTCCGTGCAGTTTTCATACCGAGTCACCGTCCACTGGGCTCAGCGAGAAAACGCGATTTCGGCGCTTCTGAGGGCCGAAAACGCGATATCGGCCGATTTGCGATCTGTCAGCAGATTCGGTTTCTGGGCAGTTTACATGTCGAACTGCACGGTAGAAACGATAAAACAGCTCCTCCGTGCAGTTTTCATACCGAGTCACCGTCCACTGGGCTCAGCGAGAAAACGCGATTTCGGCGCTTCTGAGGGCCGAAAACGCGATATCGGCCGATTTGCGATCTGTCAGCAGATTCGGTTTCTGGGCAGTTTACATGTCGAACTGCACGGTAGAAACGATAAAACAGCTCCTCCGTGCAGTTTTCATACCGAGTCACCGTCCACTGGGCTCAGCGAGAAAACGCGATTTCGGCGCTTCTGAGGGCCGAAAACGCGATATCGGCCGATTTGCGATCTGTCAGCAGATTCGGTTTCTGGGCAGTTTACATGTCGAACTGCACGGTAGAAACGATAAAACAGCTCCTCCGTGCAGTTTTCATACCGAGTCACCGTCCACTGGGCTCAGCGAGAAAACGCGATTTCGGCGCTTCTGAGGGCCGAAAACGCGATATCGGCCGATTTGCGATCTGTCAGCAGATTCGGTTTCTGGGCAGTTTACATGTCGAACTGCACGGTAGAAACGATAAAACAGCTCCTCCGTGCAGTTTTCATACCGAGTCACCGTCCACTGGGCTCAGCGAGAAAACGCGATTTCGGCGCTTCTGAGGGCCGAAAACGCGATATCGGCCGATTTGCGATCTGTCAGCAGATTCGGTTTCTGGCAGTTTACATGTCGAACTGCACGGTAGAAACGATAAAACAGCTCCTCCGTGCAGTTTTCATACCGAGTCACCGTCCACTGGGCTCAGCGAGAAAACGCGATTTCGGCGCTTCTGAGGGCCGAAAACGCGATATCGGCCGATTTGCGATCTGTCAGCAGATTCGGTTTCTGGGCAGTTTACATGTCGAACTGCACGGTAGAAACGATAAAACAGCTCCTCCGTGCAGTTTTCATACCGAGTCACCGTCCACTGGGCTCAGCGAGAAAACGCGATTTCGGCGCTTCTGAGGGCCGAAAACGCGATATCGGCCGATTTGCGATCTGTCAGCAGATTCGGTTTCTGGGCAGTTTACATGTCGAACTGCACGGTAGAAACGATAAAACAGCTCCTCCGTGCAGTTTTCATACCGAGTCACCGTCCACTGGGCTCAGCGAGAAAACGCGATTTCGGCGCTTCTGAGGGCCGAAAACGCGATATCGGCCGATTTGCGATCTGTCAGCAGATTCGGTTTCTGGGCAGTTTACATGTCGAACTGCACGGTAGAAACGATAAAACAGCTCCTCCGTGCAGTTTTCATACCGAGTCACCGTCCACTGGGCTCAGCGAGAAAACGCGATTTCGGCGCTTCTGAGGGCCGAAAACGCGATATCGGCCGATTTTCGATCTGTCAGCAGATTCGGTTTCTGGGCAGTTTACATGTCGAACTGCACGGTAGAAACGATAAAACAGCTCCTCCGTGCAGTTTTCATACCGAGTCACCGTCCACTGGGCTCAGCGAGAAAACGCGATTTCGGCGCTTCTGAGGGCCGAAAACGCGATATCGGCCGATTTGCGATCTGTCAGCAGATTCGGTTTCTGGGCAGTTTACATGTCGAACTGCACGGTAGAAACGATAAAACAGCTCCTCCGTGCAGTTTTCATACCGAGTCACCGTCCACTGGGCTCAGCGAGAAAACGCGATTTCGGCGCTTCTGAGGGCCGAAAACGCGATATCGGCCGATTTTCGATCTGTCAGCAGATTCGGTTTCTGGGCAGTTTACATGTCGAACTGCACGGTAGAAACGATAAAACAGCTCCTCCGTGCAGTTTTCATACCGAGTCACCGTCCACTGGGCTCAGCGAGAAAACGCGATTTCGGCGCTTCTGAGGGCCGAAAACGCGATATCGGCCGATTTGCGATCTGTCAGCAGATTCGGTTTCTGGGCAGTTTACATGTCGAACTGCACGGTAGAAACGATAAAACAGCTCCTCCGTGCAGTTTTCATACCGAGTCACCGTCCACTGGGCTCAGCGAGAAAACGCGATTTCGGCGCTTCTGAGGGCCGAAAACGCGATATCGGCCGATTTGCGATCTGTCAGCAGATTCGGTTTCTGGGCAGTTTACATGTCGAACTGCACGGTAGAAACGATAAAACAGCTCCTCCGTGCAGTTTTCATACCGAGTCACCGTCCACTGGGCTCAGCGAGAAAACGCGATTTCGGCGCTTCTGAGGGCCGAAAACGCGATATCGGCCGATTTGCGATCTGTCAGCAGATTCGGTTTCTGGGCAGTTTACATGTCGAACTGCACGGTAGAAACGATAAAACAGCTCCTCCGTGCAGTTTTCATACCGAGTCACCGTCCACTGGGCTCAGCGAGAAAACGCGATTTCGGCGCTTCTGAGGGCCGAAAACGCGATATCGGCCGATTTGCGATCTGTCAGCAGATTCGGTTTCTGGGCAGTTTACATGTCGAACTGCACGGTAGAAACGATAAAACAGCTCCTCCGTGCAGTTTTCATACCGAGTCACCGTCCACTGGGCTCAGCGAGAAAACGCGATTTCGGCGCTTCTGAGGGCCGAAAACGCGATATCGGCCGATTTGCGATCTGTCAGCAGATTCGGTTTCTGGGCAGTTTACATGTCGAACTGCACGGTAGAAACGATAAAACAGCTCCTCCGTGCAGTTTTCATACCGAGTCACCGTCCACTGGGCTCAGCGAGAAAACGCGATTTCGGCGCTTCTGAGGGCCGAAAACGCGATATCGGCCGATTTGCGATCTGTCAGCAGATTCGGTTTCTGGGCAGTTTACATGTCGAACTGCACGGTAGAAACGATAAAACAGCTCCTCCGTGCAGTTTTCATACCGAGTCACCGTCCACTGGGCTCAGCGAGAAAACGCGATTTCGGCGCTTCTGAGGGCCGAAAACGCGATATCGGCCGATTTGCGATCTGTCAGCAGATTCGGTTTCTGGGCAGTTTACATGTCGAACTGCACGGTAGAAACGATAAAACAGCTCCTCCGTGCAGTTTTCATACCGAGTCACCGTCCACTGGGCTCAGCGAGAAAACGCGATTTCGGCGCTTCTGAGGGCCGAAAACGCGATATCGGCCGATTTGCGATCTGTCAGCAGATTCGGTTTCTGGGCAGTTTACATGTCGAACTGCACGGTAGAAACGATAAAACAGCTCCTCCGTGCAGTTTTCATACCGAGTCACCGTCCACTGGGCTCAGCGAGAAAACGCGATTTCGGCGCTTCTGAGGGCCGAAAACGCGATCAGATTTGCGATCTGTCAGCAGATTCGGTTTCTGGGCAGTTTACATGTCGAACTGCACGGTAGAAACGATAAAACAGCTCCTCCGTGCAGTTTTCATACCGAGTCACCGTCCACTGGGCTCAGCGAGAAAACGCGATTTCGGCGCTTCTGAGGGCCGAAAACGCGATATCGGCCGATTTGCGATCTGTCAGCAGATTCGGTTTCTGGGCAGTTTACATGTCGAACTGCACGGTAGAAACGATAAAACAGCTCCTCCGTGCAGTTTTCATACCGAGTCACCGTCCACTGGGCTCAGCGAGAAAACGCGATTTCGGCGTTCTGAGGGCCGAAAACGCGATATCGGCCGATTTGCGATCTGTCAGCAGATTCGGTTTCTGGGCAGTTTACATGTCGAACTGCACGGTAGAAACGATAAAACAGCTCCTCCGTGCAGTTTTCATACCGAGTCACCGTCCACTGGGCTCAGCGAGAAAACGCGATTTCGGCGCTTCTGAGGGCCGAAAACGCGATATCGGCCGATTTGCGATCTGTCAGCAGATTCGGTTTCTGGGCAGTTTACATGTCGAACTGCACGGTAGAAACGATAAAACAGCTCCTCCGTGCAGTTTTCATACCGAGTCACCGTCCACTGGGCTCAGCGAGAAAACGCGATTTCGGCGCTTCTGAGGGCCGAAAACGCGATATCGGCCGATTTGCGATCTGTCAGCAGATTCGGTTTCTGGGCAGTTTACATGTCGAACTGCACGGTAGAAACGATAAAACAGCTCCTCCGTGCAGTTTTCATACCGAGTCACCGTCCACTGGGCTCAGCGAGAAAACGCGATTTCGGCGCTTCTGAGGGCCGAAAACGCGATATCGGCCGATTTGCGATCTGTCAGCAGATTCGGTTTCTGGGCAGTTTACATGTCGAACTGCACGGTAGAAACGATAAAACAGCTCCTCCGTGCAGTTTTCATACCGAGTCACCGTCCACTGGGCTCAGCGAGAAAACGCGATTTCGGCGCTTCTGAGGGCCGAAAACGCGATATCGGCCGATTTGCGATCTGTCAGCAGATTCGGTTTCTGGGCAGTTTACATGTCGAACTGCACGGTAGAAACGATAAAACAGCTCCTCCGTGCAGTTTTCATACCGAGTCACCGTCCACTGGGCTCAGCGAGAAAACGCGATTTCGGCGCTTCTGAGGGCCGAAAACGCGATATCGGCCGATTTGCGATCTGTCAGCAGATTCGGTTTCTGGGCAGTTTACATGTCGAACTGCACGGTAGAAACGATAAAACAGCTCCTCCGTGCAGTTTTCATACCGAGTCACCGTCCACTGGGCTCAGCGAGAAAACGCGATTTCGGCGCTTCTGAGGGCCGAAAACGCGATATCGGCCGATTTGCGATCTGTCAGCAGATTCGGTTTCTGGGCAGTTTACATGTCGAACTGCACGGTAGAAACGATAAAACAGCTCCTCCGAGCAGTTTTCATACCGAGTCACCGTCCACTGGCTCAGCGAGAAAACGCGATTTCGGCGCTTCTGAGGGCCGAAAACGCGATATCGGCCGATTTTCGATCTGTCAGCAGATTCGGTTTCTGGGCAGTTTACATGTCGAACTGCACGGTAGAAACGATAAAACAGCTCCTCCGTGCAGTTTTCATACCGAGTCACCGTCCACTGGGCTCAGCGAGAAAACGCGATTTCGGCGCTTCTGAGGGCCGAAAACGCGATATCGGCCGATTTTCGATCTGTCAGCAGATTCGGTTTCTGGGCAGTTTACATGTCGAACTGCACGGTAGAAACGATAAAACAGCTCCTCCGTGCAGTTTTCATACCGAGTCACCGTCCACTGGGCTCAGCGAGAAAACGCGATTTCGGCGCTTCTGAGGGCCGAAAACGCGATATCGGCCGATTTGCGATCTGTCAGCAGATTCGGTTTCTGGGCAGTTTACATGTCGAACTGCACGGTAGAAACGATAAAACAGCTCCTCCGTGCAGTTTTCATACCGAGTCACCGTCCACTGGGCTCAGCGAGAAAACGCGATTTCGGCGCTTCTGAGGGCCGAAAACGCGATATCGGCCGATTTTCGATCTGTCAGCAGATTCGGTTTCTGGGCAGTTTACATGTCGAACTGCACGGTAGAAACGATAAAACAGCTCCTCCGTGCAGTTTTCATACCGAGTCACCGTCCACTGGGCTCAGCGAGAAAACGCGATTTCGGCGCTTCTGAGGGCCGAAAACGCGATATCGGCCGATTTGCGATCTGTCAGCAGATTCGGTTTCTGGGCAGTTTACATGTCGAACTGCACGGTAGAAACGATAAAACAGCTCCTCCGTGCAGTTTTCATACCGAGTCACCGTCCACTGGGCTCAGCGAGAAAACGCGATTTCGGCGCTTCTGAGGGCCGAAAACGCGATATCGGCCGATTTGCGATCTGTCAGCAGATTCGGTTTCTGGGCAGTTTACATGTCGAACTGCACGGTAGAAACGATAAAACAGCTCCTCCGTGCAGTTTTCATACCGAGTCACCGTCCACTGGGCTCAGCGAGAAAACGCGATTTCGGCGCTTCTGAGGGCCGAAAACGCGATATCGGCCGATTTGCGATCTGTCAGCAGATTCGGTTTCTGGGCAGTTTACATGTCGAACTGCACGGTAGAAACGATAAAACAGCTCCTCCGTGCAGTTTTCATACCGAGTCACCGTCCACTGGGCTCAGCGAGAAAACGCGATTTCGGCGCTTCTGAGGGCCGAAAACGCGATATCGGCCGATTTGCGATCTGTCAGCAGATTCGGTTTCTGGGCAGTTTACATGTCGAACTGCACGGTAGAAACGATAAAACAGCTCCTCCGTGCAGTTTTCATACCGAGTCACCGTCCACTGGGCTCAGCGAGAAAACGCGATTTCGGCGCTTCTGAGGGCCGAAAACGCGATATCGGCCGATTTGCGATCTGTCAGCAGATTCGGTTTCTGGGCAGTTTACATGTCGAACTGCACGGTAGAAACGATAAAACAGCTCCTCCGTGCAGTTTTCATACCGAGTCACCGTCCACTGGGCTCAGCGAGAAAACGCGATTTCGGCGCTTCTGAGGGCCGAAAACGCGATATCGGCCGATTTGCGATCTGTCAGCAGATTCGGTTTCTGGGCAGTTTACATGTCGAACTGCACGGTAGAAACGATAAAACAGCTCCTCCGTGCAGTTTTCATACCGAGTCACCGTCCACTGGGCTCAGCGAGAAAACGCGATTTCGGCGCTTCTGAGGGCCGAAAACGCGATATCGGCCGATTTGCGATCTGTCAGCAGATTCGGTTTCTGGGCAGTTTACATGTCGAACTGCACGGTAGAAACGATAAAACAGCTCCTCCGTGCAGTTTTCATACCGAGTCACCGTCCACTGGGCTCAGCGAGAAAACGCGATTTCGGCGCTTCTGAGGGCCGAAAACGCGATATCGGCCGATTTGCGATCTGTCAGCAGATTCGGTTTCTGGGCAGTTTACATGTCGAACTGCACGGTAGAAACGATAAAACAGCTCCTCCGTGCAGTTTTCATACCGAGTCACCGTCCACTGGGCTCAGCGAGAAAACGCGATTTCGGCGCTTCTGAGGGCCGAAAACGCGATATCGGCCGATTTGCGATCTGTCAGCAGATTCGGTTTCTGGGCAGTTTACATGTCGAACTGCACGGTAGAAACGATAAAACAGCTCCTCCGTGCAGTTTTCATACCGAGTCACCGTCCACTGGGCTCAGCGAGAAAACGCGATTTCGGCGCTTCTGAGGGCCGAAAACGCGATATCGGCCGATTTGCGATCTGTCAGCAGATTCGGTTTCTGGGCAGTTTACATGTCGAACTGCACGGTAGAAACGATAAAACAGCTCCTCCGTGCAGTTTTCATACCGAGTCACCGTCCACTGGGCTCAGCGAGAAAACGCGATTTCGGCGCTTCTGAGGGCCGAAAACGCGATATCGGCCGATTTGCGATCTGTCAGCAGATTCGGTTTCTGGGCAGTTTACATGTCGAACTGCACGGTAGAAACGATAAAACAGCTCCTCCGTGCAGTTTTCATACCGAGTCACCGTCCACTGGGCTCAGCGAGAAAACGCGATTTCGGCGCTTCTGAGGGCCGAAAACGCGATATCGGCCGATTTGCGATCTGTCAGCAGATTCGGTTTCTGGGCAGTTTACATGTCGAACTGCACGGTAGAAACGATAAAACAGCTCCTCCGTGCAGTTTTCATACCGAGTCACCGTCCACTGGGCTCAGCGAGAAAACGCGATTTCGGCGCTTCTGAGGGCCGAAAACGCGATATCGGCCGATTTGCGATCTGTCAGCAGATTCGGTTTCTGGGCAGTTTACATGTCGAACTGCACGGTAGAAACGATAAAACAGCTCCTCCGTGCAGTTTTCATACCGAGTCACCGTCCACTGGGCTCAGCGAGAAAACGCGATTTCGGCGCTTCTGAGGGCCGAAAACGCGATATCGGCCGATTTTCGATCTGTCAGCAGATTCGGTTTCTGGGCAGTTTACATGTCGAACTGCACGGTAGAAACGATAAAACAGCTCCTCCGTGCAGTTTTCATACCGAGTCACCGTCCACTGGGCTCAGCGAGAAAACGCGATTTCGGCGCTTCTGAGGGCCGAAAACGCGATATCGGCCGATTTGCGATCTGTCAGCAGATTCGGTTTCTGGGCAGTTTACATGTCGAACTGCACGGTAGAAACGATAAAACAGCTCCTCCGTGCAGTTTTCATACCGAGTCACCGTCCACTGGGCTCAGCGAGAAAACGCGATTTCGGCGCTTCTGAGGGCCGAAAACGCGATATCGGCCGATTTGCGATCTGTCAGCAGATTCGGTTTCTGGGCAGTTTACATGTCGAACTGCACGGTAGAAACGATAAAACAGCTCCTCCGTGCAGTTTTCATACCGAGTCACCGTCCACTGGGCTCAGCGAGAAAACGCGATTTCGGCGCTTCTGAGGGCCGAAAACGCGATATCGGCCGATTTGCGATCTGTCAGCAGATTCGGTTTCTGGGCAGTTTACATGTCGAACTGCACGGTAGAAACGATAAAACAGCTCCTCCGTGCAGTTTTCATACCGAGTCACCGTCCACTGGGCTCAGCGAGAAAACGCGATTTCGGCGCTTCTGAGGGCCGAAAACGCGATATCGGCCGATTTGCGATCTGTCAGCAGATTCGGTTTCTGGGCAGTTTACATGTCGAACTGCACGGTAGAAACGATAAAACAGCTCCTCCGTGCAGTTTTCATACCGAGTCACCGTCCACTGGGCTCAGCGAGAAAACGCGATTTCGGCGCTTCTGAGGGCCGAAAACGCGATATCGGCCGATTTGCGATCTGTCAGCAGATTCGGTTTCTGGGCAGTTTACATGTCGAACTGCACGGTAGAAACGATAAAACAGCTCCTCCGTGCAGTTTTCATACCGAGTCACCGTCCACTGGGCTCAGCGAGAAAACGCGATTTCGGCGCTTCTGAGGGCCGAAAACGCGATATCGGCCGATTTGCGATCTGTCAGCAGATTCGGTTTCTGGGCAGTTTACATGTCGAACTGCACGGTAGAAACGATAAAACAGCTCCTCCGTGCAGTTTTCATACCGAGTCACCGTCCACTGGGCTCAGCGAGAAAACGCGATTTCGGCGCTTCTGAGGGCCGAAAACGCGATATCGGCCGATTTGCGATCTGTCAGCAGATTCGGTTTCTGGGCAGTTTACATGTCGAACTGCACGGTAGAAACGATAAAACAGCTCCTCCGTGCAGTTTTCATACCGAGTCACCGTCCACTGGGCTCAGCGAGAAAACGCGATTTCGGCGCTTCTGAGGGCCGAAAACGCGATATCGGCCGATTTGCGATCTGTCAGCAGATTCGGTTTCTGGGCAGTTTACATGTCGAACTGCACGGTAGAAACGATAAAACAGCTCCTCCGTGCAGTTTTCATACCGAGTCACCGTCCACTGGGCTCAGCGAGAAAACGCGATTTCGGCGCTTCTGAGGGCCGAAAACGCGATATCGGCCGATTTTCGATCTGTCAGCAGATTCGGTTTCTGGGCAGTTTACATGTCGAACTGCACGGTAGAAACGATAAAACAGCTCCTCCGTGCAGTTTTCATACCGAGTCACCGTCCACTGGGCTCAGCGAGAAAACGCGATTTCGGCGCTTCTGAGGGCCGAAAACGCGATATCGGCCGATTTTCGATCTGTCAGCAGATTCGGTTTCTGGGCAGTTTACATGTCGAACTGCACGGTAGAAACGATAAAACAGCTCCTCCGTGCAGTTTTCATACCGAGTCACCGTCCACTGGGCTCAGCGAGAAAACGCGATTTCGGCGCTTCTGAGGGCCGAAAACGCGATATCGGCCGATTTGCGATCTGTCAGCAGATTCGGTTTCTGGGCAGTTTACATGTCGAACTGCACGGTAGAAACGATAAAACAGCTCCTCCGTGCAGTTTTCATACCGAGTCACCGTCCACTGGGCTCAGCGAGAAAACGCGATTTCGGCGCTTCTGAGGGCCGAAAACGCGATATCGGCCGATTTGCGATCTGTCAGCAGATTCGGTTTCTGGGCAGTTTACATGTCGAACTGCACGGTAGAAACGATAAAACAGCTCCTCCGTGCAGTTTTCATACCGAGTCACCGTCCACTGGGCTCAGCGAGAAAACGCGATTTCGGCGCTTCTGAGGGCCGAAAACGCGATATCGGCCGATTTGCGATCTGTCAGCAGATTCGGTTTCTGGGCAGTTTACATGTCGAACTGCACGGTAGAAACGATAAAACAGCTCCTCCGTGCAGTTTTCATACCGAGTCACCGTCCACTGGGCTCAGCGAGAAAACGCGATTTCGGCGCTTCTGAGGGCCGAAAACGCGATATCGGCCGATTTTCGATCTGTCAGCAGATTCGGTTTCTGGGCAGTTTACATGTCGAACTGCACGGTAGAAACGATAAAACAGCTCCTCCGTGCAGTTTTCATACCGAGTCACCGTCCACTGGGCTCAGCGAGAAAACGCGATTTCGGCGCTTCTGAGGGCCGAAAACGCGATATCGGCCGATTTGCGATCTGTCAGCAGATTCGGTTTCTGGGCAGTTTACATGTCGAACTGCACGGTAGAAACGATAAAACAGCTCCTCCGTGCAGTTTTCATACCGAGTCACCGTCCACTGGGCTCAGCGAGAAAACGCGATTTCGGCGCTTCTGAGGGCCGAAAACGCGATATCGGCCGATTTTCGATCTGTCAGCAGATTCGGTTTCTGGGCAGTTTACATGTCGAACTGCACGGTAGAAACGATAAAACAGCTCCTCCGTGCAGTTTTCATACCGAGTCACCGTCCACTGGGCTCAGCGAGAAAACGCGATTTCGGCGCTTCTGAGGGCCGAAAACGCGATATCGGCCGATTTGCGATCTGTCAGCAGATTCGGTTTCTGGGCAGTTTACATGTCGAACTGCACGGTAGAAACGATAAAACAGCTCCTCCGTGCAGTTTTCATACCGAGTCACCGTCCACTGGCTCAGCGAGAAAACGCGATTTCGGCGCTTCTGAGGGCCGAAAACGCGATATCGGCCGATTTGCGATCTGTCAGCAGATTCGGTTTCTGGGCAGTTTACATGTCGAACTGCACGGTAGAAACGATAAAACAGCTCCTCCGTGCAGTTTTCATACCGAGTCACCGTCCACTGGGCTCAGCGAGAAAACGCGATTTCGGCGCTTCTGAGGGCCGAAAACGCGATATCGGCCGATTTGCGATCTGTCAGCAGATTCGGTTTCTGGGCAGTTTACATGTCGAACTGCACGGTAGAAACGATAAAACAGCTCCTCCGTGCAGTTTTCATACCGAGTCACCGTCCACTGGGCTCAGCGAGAAAACGCGATTTCGGCGCTTCTGAGGGCCGAAAACGCGATATCGGCCGATTTGCGATCTGTCAGCAGATTCGGTTTCTGGGCAGTTTACATGTCGAACTGCACGGTAGAAACGATAAAACAGCTCCTCCGTGCAGTTTTCATACCGAGTCACCGTCCACTGGGCTCAGCGAGAAAACGCGATTTCGGCGCTTCTGAGGGCCGAAAACGCGATATCGGCCGATTTGCGATCTGTCAGCAGATTCGGTTTCTGGGCAGTTTACATGTCGAACTGCACGGTAGAAACGATAAAACAGCTCCTCCGTGCAGTTTTCATACCGAGTCACCGTCCACTGGGCTCAGCGAGAAAACGCGATTTCGGCGCTTCTGAGGGCCGAAAACGCGATATCGGCCGATTTGCGATCTGTCAGCAGATTCGGTTTCTGGGCAGTTTACATGTCGAACTGCACGGTAGAAACGATAAAACAGCTCCTCCGTGCAGTTTTCATACCGAGTCACCGTCCACTGGGCTCAGCGAGAAAACGCGATTTCGGCGCTTCTGAGGGCCGAAAACGCGATATCGGCCGATTTGCGATCTGTCAGCAGATTCGGTTTCTGGGCAGTTTACATGTCGAACTGCACGGTAGAAACGATAAAACAGCTCCTCCGTGCAGTTTTCATACCGAGTCACCGTCCACTGGGCTCAGCGAGAAAACGCGATTTCGGCGCTTCTGAGGGCCGAAAACGCGATATCGGCCGATTTGCGATCTGTCAGCAGATTCGGTTTCTGGGCAGTTTACATGTCGAACTGCACGGTAGAAACGATAAAACAGCTCCTCCGTGCAGTTTTCATACCGAGTCACCGTCCACTGGGCTCAGCGAGAAAACGCGATTTCGGCGCTTCTGAGGGCCGAAAACGCGATATCGGCCGATTTGCGATCTGTCAGCAGATTCGGTTTCTGGGCAGTTTACATGTCGAACTGCACGGTAGAAACGATAAAACAGCTCCTCCGTGCAGTTTTCATACCGAGTCACCGTCCACTGGGCTCAGCGAGAAAACGCGATTTCGGCGCTTCTGAGGGCCGAAAACGCGATATCGGCCGATTTGCGATCTGTCAGCAGATTCGGTTTCTGGGCAGTTTACATGTCGAACTGCACGGTAGAAACGATAAAACAGCTCCTCCGTGCAGTTTTCATACCGAGTCACCGTCCACTGGGCTCAGCGAGAAAACGCGATTTCGGCGCTTCTGAGGGCCGAAAACGCGATATCGGCCGATTTTCGATCTGTCAGCAGATTCGGTTTCTGGGCAGTTTACATGTCGAACTGCACGGTAGAAACGATAAAACAGCTCCTCCGTGCAGTTTTCATACCGAGTCACCGTCCACTGGGCTCAGCGAGAAAACGCGATTTCGGCGCTTCTGAGGGCCGAAAACGCGATATCGGCCGATTTGCGATCTGTCAGCAGATTCGGTTTCTGGGCAGTTTACATGTCGAACTGCACGGTAGAAACGATAAAACAGCTCCTCCGTGCAGTTTTCATACCGAGTCACCGTCCACTGGGCTCAGCGAGAAAACGCGATTTCGGCGCTTCTGAGGGCCGAAAACGCGATATCGGCCGATTTGCGATCTGTCAGCAGATTCGGTTTCTGGGCAGTTTACATGTCGAACTGCACGGTAGAAACGATAAAACAGCTCCTCCGTGCAGTTTTCATACCGAGTCACCGTCCACTGGGCTCAGCGAGAAAACGCGATTTCGGCGCTTCTGAGGGCCGAAAACGCGATATCGGCCGATTTGCGATCTGTCAGCAGATTCGGTTTCTGGGCAGTTTACATGTCGAACTGCACGGTAGAAACGATAAAACAGCTCCTCCGTGCAGTTTTCATACCGAGTCACCGTCCACTGGGCTCAGCGAGAAAACGCGATTTCGGCGCTTCTGAGGGCCGAAAACGCGATATCGGCCGATTTTCGATCTGTCAGCAGATTCGGTTTCTGGGCAGTTTACATGTCGAACTGCACGGTAGAAACGATAAAACAGCTCCTCCGTGCAGTTTTCATACCGAGTCACCGTCCACTGGGCTCAGCGAGAAAACGCGATTTCGGCGCTTCTGAGGGCCGAAAACGCGATATCGGCCGATTTGCGATCTGTCAGCAGATTCGGTTTCTGGGCAGTTTACATGTCGAACTGCACGGTAGAAACGATAAAACAGCTCCTCCGTGCAGTTTTCATACCGAGTCACCGTCCACTGGCTCAGCGAGAAAACGCGATTTCGGCGCTTCTGAGGGCCGAAAACGCGATATCGGCCGATTTGCGATCTGTCAGCAGATTCGGTTTCTGGGCAGTTTACATGTCGAACTGCACGGTAGAAACGATAAAACAGCTCCTCCGTGCAGTTTTCATACCGAGTCACCGTCCACTGGGCTCAGCGAGAAAACGCGATTTCGGCGCTTCTGAGGGCCGAAAACGCGATATCGGCCGATTTGCGATCTGTCAGCAGATTCGGTTTCTGGGCAGTTTACATGTCGAACTGCACGGTAGAAACGATAAAACAGCTCCTCCGTGCAGTTTTCATACCGAGTCACCGTCCACTGGGCTCAGCGAGAAAACGCGATTTCGGCGCTTCTGAGGGCCGAAAACGCGATATCGGCCGATTTGCGATCTGTCAGCAGATTCGGTTTCTGGGCAGTTTACATGTCGAACTGCACGGTAGAAACGATAAAACAGCTCCTCCGTGCAGTTTTCATACCGAGTCACCGTCCACTGGGCTCAGCGAGAAAACGCGATTTCGGCGCTTCTGAGGGCCGAAAACGCGATATCGGCCGATTTGCGATCTGTCAGCAGATTCGGTTTCTGGGCAGTTTACATGTCGAACTGCACGGTAGAAACGATAAAACAGCTCCTCCGTGCAGTTTTCATACCGAGTCACCGTCCACTGGGCTCAGCGAGAAAACGCGATTTCGGCGCTTCTGAGGGCCGAAAACGCGATATCGGCCGATTTGCGATCTGTCAGCAGATTCGGTTTCTGGGCAGTTTACATGTCGAACTGCACGGTAGAAACGATAAAACAGCTCCTCCGTGCAGTTTTCATACCGAGTCACCGTCCACTGGGCTCAGCGAGAAAACGCGATTTCGGCGCTTCTGAGGGCCGAAAACGCGATATCGGCCGATTTTCGATCTGTCAGCAGATTCGGTTTCTGGGCAGTTTACATGTCGTCGAACTGCACGGTAGAAACGATAAAACAGCTCCTCCGTGCAGTTTTCATACCGAGTCACCGTCCACTGGGCTCAGCGAGAAAACGCGATTTCGGCGCTTCTGAGGGCCGAAAACGCGATATCGGCCGATTTGCGATCTGTCAGCAGATTCGGTTTCTGGGCAGTTTACATGTCGAACTGCACGGTAGAAACGATAAAACAGCTCCTCCGTGCAGTTTTCATACCGAGTCACCGTCCACTGGGCTCAGCGAGAAAACGCGATTTCGGCGCTTCTGAGGGCCGAAAACGCGATATCGGCCGATTTTCGATCTGTCAGCAGATTCGGTTTCTGGGCAGTTTACATGTCGAACTGCACGGTAGAAACGATAAAACAGCTCCTCCGTGCAGTTTTCATACCGAGTCACCGTCCACTGGGCTCAGCGAGAAAACGCGATTTCGGCGCTTCTGAGGGCCGAAAACGCGATATCGGCCGATTTGCGATCTGTCAGCAGATTCGGTTTCTGGGCAGTTTACATGTCGAACTGCACGGTAGAAACGATAAAACAGCTCCTCCGTGCAGTTTTCATACCGAGTCACCGTCCACTGGGCTCAGCGAGAAAACGCGATTTCGGCGCTTCTGAGGGCCGAAAACGCGATATCGGCCGATTTGCGATCTGTCAGCAGATTCGGTTTCTGGGCAGTTTACATGTCGAACTGCACGGTAGAAACGATAAAACAGCTCCTCCGTGCAGTTTTCATACCGAGTCACCGTCCACTGGCTCAGCGAGAAAACGCGATTTCGGCGCTTCTGAGGGCCGAAAACGCGATATCGGCCGATTTTCGATCTGTCAGCAGATTCGGTTTCTGGGCAGTTTACATGTCGAACTGCACGGTAGAAACGATAAAACAGCTCCTCCGTGCAGTTTTCATACCGAGTCACCGTCCACTGGGCTCAGCGAGAAAACGCGATTTCGGCGCTTCTGAGGGCCGAAAACGCGATATCGGCCGATTTGCGATCTGTCAGCAGATTCGGTTTCTGGGCAGTTTACATGTCGAACTGCACGGTAGAAACGATAAAACAGCTCCTCCGTGCAGTTTTCATACCGAGTCACCGTCCACTGGGCTCAGCGAGAAAACGCGATTTCGGCGCTTCTGAGGGCCGAAAACGCGATATCGGCCGATTTGCGATCTGTCAGCAGATTCGGTTTCTGGGCAGTTTACATGTCGAACTGCACGGTAGAAACGATAAAACAGCTCCTCCGTGCAGTTTTCATACCGAGTCACCGTCCACTGGGCTCAGCGAGAAAACGCGATTTCGGCGCTTCTGAGGGCCGAAAACGCGATATCGGCCGATTTTCGATCTGTCAGCAGATTCGGTTTCTGGGCAGTTTACATGTCGAACTGCACGGTAGAAACGATAAAACAGCTCCTCCGTGCAGTTTTCATACCGAGTCACCGTCCACTGGGCTCAGCGAGAAAACGCGATTTCGGCGCTTCTGAGGGCCGAAAACGCGATATCGGCCGATTTGCGATCTGTCAGCAGATTCGGTTTCTGGGCAGTTTACATGTCGAACTGCACGGTAGAAACGATAAAACAGCTCCTCCGTGCAGTTTTCATACCGAGTCACCGTCCACTGGGCTCAGCGAGAAAACGCGATTTCGGCGCTTCTGAGGGCCGAAAACGCGATATCGGCCGATTTGCGATCTGTCAGCAGATTCGGTTTCTGGGCAGTTTACATGTCGAACTGCACGGTAGAAACGATAAAACAGCTCCTCCGTGCAGTTTTCATACCGAGTCACCGTCCACTGGGCTCAGCGAGAAAACGCGATTTCGGCGCTTCTGAGGGCCGAAAACGCGATATCGGCCGATTTGCGATCTGTCAGCAGATTCGGTTTCTGGGCAGTTTACATGTCGAACTGCACGGTAGAAACGATAAAACAGCTCCTCCGTGCAGTTTTCATACCGAGTCACCGTCCACTGGGCTCAGCGAGAAAACGCGATTTCGGCGCTTCTGAGGGCCGAAAACGCGATATCGGCCGATTTGCGATCTGTCAGCAGATTCGGTTTCTGGGCAGTTTACATGTCGAACTGCACGGTAGAAACGATAAAACAGCTCCTCCGTGCAGTTTTCATACCGAGTCACCGTCCACTGGCTCAGCGAGAAAACGCGATTTCGGCGCTTCTGAGGGCCGAAAACGCGATATCGGCCGATTTTCGATCTGTCAGCAGATTCGGTTTCTGGGCAGTTTACATGTCGAACTGCACGGTAGAAACGATAAAACAGCTCCTCCGTGCAGTTTTCATACCGAGTCACCGTCCACTGGGCTCAGCGAGAAAACGCGATTTCGGCGCTTCTGAGGGCCGAAAACGCGATATCGGCCGATTTGCGATCTGTCAGCAGATTCGGTTTCTGGGCAGTTTACATGTCGAACTGCACGGTAGAAACGATAAAACAGCTCCTCCGTGCAGTTTTCATACCGAGTCACCGTCCACTGGGCTCAGCGAGAAAACGCGATTTCGGCGCTTCTGAGGGCCGAAAACGCGATATCGGCCGATTTTCGATCTGTCAGCAGATTCGGTTTCTGGGCAGTTTACATGTCGAACTGCACGGTAGAAACGATAAAACAGCTCCTCCGTGCAGTTTTCATACCGAGTCACCGTCCACTGGGCTCAGCGAGAAAACGCGATTTCGGCGCTTCTGAGGGCCGAAAACGCGATATCGGCCGATTTGCGATCTGTCAGCAGATTCGGTTTCTGGGCAGTTTACATGTCGAACTGCACGGTAGAAACGATAAAACAGCTCCTCCGTGCAGTTTTCATACCGAGTCACCGTCCACTGGGCTCAGCGAGAAAACGCGATTTCGGCGCTTCTGAGGGCCGAAAACGCGATATCGGCCGATTTTCGATCTGTCAGCAGATTCGGTTTCTGGGCAGTTTACATGTCGAACTGCACGGTAGAAACGATAAAACAGCTCCTCCGTGCAGTTTTCATACCGAGTCACCGTCCACTGGGCTCAGCGAGAAAACGCGATTTCGGCGCTTCTGAGGGCCGAAAACGCGATATCGGCCGATTTGCGATCTGTCAGCAGATTCGGTTTCTGGGCAGTTTACATGTCGAACTGCACGGTAGAAACGATAAAACAGCTCCTCCGTGCAGTTTTCATACCGAGTCACCGTCCACTGGCTCAGCGAGAAAACGCGATTTCGGCGCTTCTGAGGGCCGAAAACGCGATATCGGCCGATTTGCGATCTGTCAGCAGATTCGGTTTCTGGGCAGTTTACATGTCGAACTGCACGGTAGAAACGATAAAACAGCTCCTCCGTGCAGTTTTCATACCGAGTCACCGTCCACTGGGCTCAGCGAGAAAACGCGATTTCGGCGCTTCTGAGGGCCGAAAACGCGATATCGGCCGATTTGCGATCTGTCAGCAGATTCGGTTTCTGGGCAGTTTACATGTCGAACTGCACGGTAGAAACGATAAAACAGCTCCTCCGTGCAGTTTTCATACCGAGTCACCGTCCACTGGGCTCAGCGAGAAAACGCGATTTCGGCGCTTCTGAGGGCCGAAAACGCGATATCGGCCGATTTGCGATCTGTCAGCAGATTCGGTTTCTGGGCAGTTTACATGTCGAACTGCACGGTAGAAACGATAAAACAGCTCCTCCGTGCAGTTTTCATACCGAGTCACCGTCCACTGGGCTCAGCGAGAAAACGCGATTTCGGCGCTTCTGAGGGCCGAAAACGCGATATCGGCCGATTTGCGATCTGTCAGCAGATTCGGTTTCTGGGCAGTTTACATGTCGAACTGCACGGTAGAAACGATAAAACAGCTCCTCCGTGCAGTTTTCATACCGAGTCACCGTCCACTGGGCTCAGCGAGAAAACGCGATTTCGGCGCTTCTGAGGGCCGAAAACGCGATATCGGCCGATTTGCGATCTGTCAGCAGATTCGGTTTCTGGGCAGTTTACATGTCGAACTGCACGGTAGAAACGATAAAACAGCTCCTCCGTGCAGTTTTCATACCGAGTCACCGTCCACTGGGCTCAGCGAGAAAACGCGATTTCGGCGCTTCTGAGGGCCGAAAACGCGATATCGGCCGATTTTCGATCTGTCAGCAGATTCGGTTTCTGGGCAGTTTACATGTCGAACTGCACGGTAGAAACGATAAAACAGCTCCTCCGTGCAGTTTTCATACCGAGTCACCGTCCACTGGGCTCAGCGAGAAAACGCGATTTCGGCGCTTCTGAGGGCCGAAAACGCGATATCGGCCGATTTGCGATCTGTCAGCAGATTCGGTTTCTGGGCAGTTTACATGTCGAACTGCACGGTAGAAACGATAAAACAGCTCCTCCGTGCAGTTTTCATACCGAGTCACCGTCCACTGGGCTCAGCGAGAAAACGCGATTTCGGCGCTTCTGAGGGCCGAAAACGCGATATCGGCCGATTTGCGATCTGTCAGCAGATTCGGTTTCTGGGCAGTTTACATGTCGAACTGCACGGTAGAAACGATAAAACAGCTCCTCCGTGCAGTTTTCATACCGAGTCACCGTCCACTGGGCTCAGCGAGAAAACGCGATTTCGGCGCTTCTGAGGGCCGAAAACGCGATATCGGCCGATTTGCGATCTGTCAGCAGATTCGGTTTCTGGGCAGTTTACATGTCGAACTGCACGGTAGAAACGATAAAACAGCTCCTCCGTGCAGTTTTCATACCGAGTCACCGTCCACTGGGCTCAGCGAGAAAACGCGATTTCGGCGCTTCTGAGGGCCGAAAACGCGATATCGGCCGATTTGCGATCTGTCAGCAGATTCGGTTTCTGGGCAGTTTACATGTCGAACTGCACGGTAGAAACGATAAAACAGCTCCTCCGTGCAGTTTTCATACCGAGTCACCGTCCACTGGGCTCAGCGAGAAAACGCGATTTCGGCGCTTCTGAGGGCCGAAAACGCGATATCGGCCGATTTGCGATCTGTCAGCAGATTCGGTTTCTGGGCAGTTTACATGTCGAACTGCACGGTAGAAACGATAAAACAGCTCCTCCGTGCAGTTTTCATACCGAGTCACCGTCCACTGGGCTCAGCGAGAAAACGCGATTTCGGCGCTTCTGAGGGCCGAAAACGCGATATCGGCCGATTTTCGATCTGTCAGCAGATTCGGTTTCTGGGCAGTTTACATGTCGAACTGCACGGTAGAAACGATAAAACAGCTCCTCCGTGCAGTTTTCATACCGAGTCACCGTCCACTGGGCTCAGCGAGAAAACGCGATTTCGGCGCTTCTGAGGGCCGAAAACGCGATATCGGCCGATTTGCGATCTGTCAGCAGATTCGGTTTCTGGGCAGTTTACATGTCGAACTGCACGGTAGAAACGATAAAACAGCTCCTCCGTGCAGTTTTCATACCGAGTCACCGTCCACTGGCTCAGCGAGAAAACGCGATTTCGGCGCTTCTGAGGGCCGAAAACGCGATATCGGCCGATTTTCGATCTGTCAGCAGATTCGGTTTCTGGGCAGTTTACATGTCGAACTGCACGGTAGAAACGATAAAACAGCTCCTCCGTGCAGTTTTCATACCGAGTCACCGTCCACTGGGCTCAGCGAGAAAACGCGATTTCGGCGCTTCTGAGGGCCGAAAACGCGATATCGGCCGATTTGCGATCTGTCAGCAGATTCGGTTTCTGGGCAGTTTACATGTCGAACTGCACGGTAGAAACGATAAAACAGCTCCTCCGTGCAGTTTTCATACCGAGTCACCGTCCACTGGGCTCAGCGAGAAAACGCGATTTCGGCGCTTCTGAGGGCCGAAAACGCGATATCGGCCGATTTTCGATCTGTCAGCAGATTCGGTTTCTGGGCAGTTTACATGTCGAACTGCACGGTAGAAACGATAAAACAGCTCCTCCGTGCAGTTTTCATACCGAGTCACCGTCCACTGGGCTCAGCGAGAAAACGCGATTTCGGCGCTTCTGAGGGCCGAAAACGCGATATCGGCCGATTTGCGATCTGTCAGCAGATTCGGTTTCTGGGCAGTTTACATGTCGAACTGCACGGTAGAAACGATAAAACAGCTCCTCCGTGCAGTTTTCATACCGAGTCACCGTCCACTGGGCTCAGCGAGAAAACGCGATTTCGGCGCTTCTGAGGGCCGAAAACGCGATATCGGCCGATTTTCGATCTGTCAGCAGATTCGGTTTCTGGGCAGTTTACATGTCGAACTGCACGGTAGAAACGATAAAACAGCTCCTCCGTGCAGTTTTCATACCGAGTCACCGTCCACTGGGCTCAGCGAGAAAACGCGATTTCGGCGCTTCTGAGGGCCGAAAACGCGATATCGGCCGATTTGCGATCTGTCAGCAGATTCGGTTTCTGGGCAGTTTACATGTCGAACTGCACGGTAGAAACGATAAAACAGCTCCTCCGTGCAGTTTTCATACCGAGTCACCGTCCACTGGGCTCAGCGAGAAAACGCGATTTCGGCGCTTCTGAGGGCCGAAAACGCGATATCGGCCGATTTGCGATCTGTCAGCAGATTCGGTTTCTGGGCAGTTTACATGTCGAACTGCACGGTAGAAACGATAAAACAGCTCCTCCGTGCAGTTTTCATACCGAGTCACCGTCCACTGGGCTCAGCGAGAAAACGCGATTTCGGCGCTTCTGAGGGCCGAAAACGCGATATCGGCCGATTTGCGATCTGTCAGCAGATTCGGTTTCTGGGCAGTTTACATGTCGAACTGCACGGTAGAAACGATAAAACAGCTCCTCCGTGCAGTTTTCATACCGAGTCACCGTCCACTGGGCTCAGCGAGAAAACGCGATTTCGGCGCTTCTGAGGGCCGAAAACGCGATATCGGCCGATTTGCGATCTGTCAGCAGATTCGGTTTCTGGGCAGTTTACATGTCGAACTGCACGGTAGAAACGATAAAACAGCTCCTCCGTGCAGTTTTCATACCGAGTCACCGTCCACTGGGCTCAGCGAGAAAACGCGATTTCGGCGCTTCTGAGGGCCGAAAACGCGATATCGGCCGATTTGCGATCTGTCAGCAGATTCGGTTTCTGGGCAGTTTACATGTCGAACTGCACGGTAGAAACGATAAAACAGCTCCTCCGTGCAGTTTTCATACCGAGTCACCGTCCACTGGGCTCAGCGAGAAAACGCGATTTCGGCGCTTCTGAGGGCCGAAAACGCGATATCGGCCGATTTGCGATCTGTCAGCAGATTCGGTTTCTGGGCAGTTTACATGTCGAACTGCACGGTAGAAACGATAAAACAGCTCCTCCGTGCAGTTTTCATACCGAGTCACCGTCCACTGGGCTCAGCGAGAAAACGCGATTTCGGCGCTTCTGAGGGCCGAAAACGCGATATCGGCCGATTTGCGATCTGTCAGCAGATTCGGTTTCTGGGCAGTTTACATGTCGAACTGCACGGTAGAAACGATAAAACAGCTCCTCCGTGCAGTTTTCATACCGAGTCACCGTCCACTGGCTCAGCGAGAAAACGCGATTTCGGCGCTTCTGAGGGCCGAAAACGCGATATCGGCCGATTTGCGATCTGTCAGCAGATTCGGTTTCTGGGCAGTTTACATGTCGAACTGCACGGTAGAAACGATAAAACAGCTCCTCCGTGCAGTTTTCATACCGAGTCACCGTCCACTGGGCTCAGCGAGAAAACGCGATTTCGGCGCTTCTGAGGGCCGAAAACGCGATATCGGCCGATTTGCGATCTGTCAGCAGATTCGGTTTCTGGGCAGTTTACATGTCGAACTGCACGGTAGAAACGATAAAACAGCTCCTCCGTGCAGTTTTCATACCGAGTCACCGTCCACTGGCTCAGCGAGAAAACGCGATTTCGGCGCTTCTGAGGGCCGAAAACGCGATATCGGCCGATTTGCGATCTGTCAGCAGATTCGGTTTCTGGGCAGTTTACATGTCGAACTGCACGGTAGAAACGATAAAACAGCTCCTCCGTGCAGTTTTCATACCGAGTCACCGTCCACTGGGCTCAGCGAGAAAACGCGATTTCGGCGCTTCTGAGGGCCGAAAACGCGATATCGGCCGATTTTCGATCTGTCAGCAGATTCGGTTTCTGGGCAGTTTACATGTCGAACTGCACGGTAGAAACGATAAAACAGCTCCTCCGTGCAGTTTTCATACCGAGTCACCGTCCACTGGGCTCAGCGAGAAAACGCGATTTCGGCGCTTCTGAGGGCCGAAAACGCGATATCGGCCGATTTGCGATCTGTCAGCAGATTCGGTTTCTGGGCAGTTTACATGTCGAACTGCACGGTAGAAACGATAAAACAGCTCCTCCGTGCAGTTTTCATACCGAGTCACCGTCCACTGGGCTCAGCGAGAAAACGCGATTTCGGCGCTTCTGAGGGCCGAAAACGCGATATCGGCCGATTTTCGATCTGTCAGCAGATTCGGTTTCTGGGCAGTTTACATGTCGAACTGCACGGTAGAAACGATAAAACAGCTCCTCCGTGCAGTTTTCATACCGAGTCACCGTCCACTGGGCTCAGCGAGAAAACGCGATTTCGGCGCTTCTGAGGGCCGAAAACGCGATATCGGCCGATTTGCGATCTGTCAGCAGATTCGGTTTCTGGGCAGTTTACATGTCGAACTGCACGGTAGAAACGATAAAACAGCTCCTCCGTGCAGTTTTCATACCGAGTCACCGTCCACTGGGCTCAGCGAGAAAACGCGATTTCGGCGCTTCTGAGGGCCGAAAACGCGATATCGGCCGATTTTCGATCTGTCAGCAGATTCGGTTTCTGGGCAGTTTACATGTCGAACTGCACGGTAGAAACGATAAAACAGCTCCTCCGTGCAGTTTTCATACCGAGTCACCGTCCACTGGGCTCAGCGAGAAAACGCGATTTCGGCGCTTCTGAGGGCCGAAAACGCGATATCGGCCGATTTGCGATCTGTCAGCAGATTCGGTTTCTGGGCAGTTTACATGTCGAACTGCACGGTAGAAACGATAAAACAGCTCCTCCGTGCAGTTTTCATACCGAGTCACCGTCCACTCGGCTCAGCGAGAAAACGCGATTTCGGCGCTTCTGAGGGCCGAAAACGCGATATCGGCCGATTTGCGATCTGTCAGCAGATTCGGTTTCTGGGCAGTTTACATGTCGAACTGCACGGTAGAAACGATAAAACAGCTCCTCCGTGCAGTTTTCATACCGAGTCACCGTCCACTGGGCTCAGCGAGAAAACGCGATTTCGGCGCTTCTGAGGGCCGAAAACGCGATATCGGCCGATTTGCGATCTGTCAGCAGATTCGGTTTCTGGGCAGTTTACATGTCGAACTGCACGGTAGAAACGATAAAACAGCTCCTCCGTGCAGTTTTCATACCGAGTCACCGTCCACTGGGCTCAGCGAGAAAACGCGATTTCGGCGCTTCTGAGGGCCGAAAACGCGATATCGGCCGATTTTCGATCTGTCAGCAGATTCGGTTTCTGGGCAGTTTACATGTCGAACTGCACGGTAGAAACGATAAAACAGCTCCTCCGTGCAGTTTTCATACCGAGTCACCGTCCACTGGGCTCAGCGAGAAAACGCGATTTCGGCGCTTCTGAGGGCCGAAAACGCGATATCGGCCGATTTGCGATCTGTCAGCAGATTCGGTTTCTGGGCAGTTTACATGTCGAACTGCACGGTAGAAACGATAAAACAGCTCCTCCGTGCAGTTTTCATACCGAGTCACCGTCCACTGGGCTCAGCGAGAAAACGCGATTTCGGCGCTTCTGAGGGCCGAAAACGCGATATCGGCCGATTTTCGATCTGTCAGCAGATTCGGTTTCTGGGCAGTTTACATGTCGAACTGCACGGTAGAAACGATAAAACAGCTCCTCCGTGCAGTTTTCATACCGAGTCACCGTCCACTGGGCTCAGCGAGAAAACGCGATTTCGGCGCTTCTGAGGGCCGAAAACGCGATATCGGCCGATTTGCGATCTGTCAGCAGATTCGGTTTCTGGGCAGTTTACATGTCGAACTGCACGGTAGAAACGATAAAACAGCTCCTCCGTGCAGTTTTCATACCGAGTCACCGTCCACTGGGCTCAGCGAGAAAACGCGATTTCGGCGCTTCTGAGGGCCGAAAACGCGATATCGGCCGATTTGCGATCTGTCAGCAGATTCGGTTTCTGGGCAGTTTACATGTCGAACTGCACGGTAGAAACGATAAAACAGCTCCTCCGTGCAGTTTTCATACCGAGTCACCGTCCACTGGGCTCAGCGAGAAAACGCGATTTCGGCGCTTCTGAGGGCCGAAAACGCGATATCGGCCGATTTGCGATCTGTCAGCAGATTCGGTTTCTGGGCAGTTTACATGTCGAACTGCACGGTAGAAACGATAAAACAGCTCCTCCGTGCAGTTTTCATACCGAGTCACCGTCCACTGGGCTCAGCGAGAAAACGCGATTTCGGCGCTTCTGAGGGCCGAAAACGCGATATCGGCCGATTTGCGATCTGTCAGCAGATTCGGTTTCTGGGCAGTTTACATGTCGAACTGCACGGTAGAAACGATAAAACAGCTCCTCCGTGCAGTTTTCATACCGAGTCACCGTCCACTGGGCTCAGCGAGAAAACGCGATTTCGGCGCTTCTGAGGGCCGAAAACGCGATATCGGCCGATTTGCGATCTGTCAGCAGATTCGGTTTCTGGGCAGTTTACATGTCGAACTGCACGGTAGAAACGATAAAACAGCTCCTCCGTGCAGTTTTCATACCGAGTCACCGTCCACTCGGCTCAGCGAGAAAACGCGATTTCGGCGCTTCTGAGGGCCGAAAACGCGATATCGGCCGATTTTCGATCTGTCAGCAGATTCGGTTTCTGGGCAGTTTACATGTCGAACTGCACGGTAGAAACGATAAAACAGCTCCTCCGTGCAGTTTTCATACCGAGTCACCGTCCACTGGGCTCAGCGAGAAAACGCGATTTCGGCGCTTCTGAGGGCCGAAAACGCGATATCGGCCGATTTGCGATCTGTCAGCAGATTCGGTTTCTGGGCAGTTTACATGTCGAACTGCACGGTAGAAACGATAAAACAGCTCCTCCGTGCAGTTTTCATACCGAGTCACCGTCCACTGGGCTCAGCGAGAAAACGCGATTTCGGCGCTTCTGAGGGCCGAAAACGCGATATCGGCCGATTTTCGATCTGTCAGCAGATTCGGTTTCTGGGCAGTTTACATGTCGAACTGCACGGTAGAAACGATAAAACAGCTCCTCCGTGCAGTTTTCATACCGAGTCACCGTCCACTGGGCTCAGCGAGAAAACGCGATTTCGGCGCTTCTGAGGGCCGAAAACGCGATATCGGCCGATTTGCGATCTGTCAGCAGATTCGGTTTCTGGGCAGTTTACATGTCGAACTGCACGGTAGAAACGATAAAACAGCTCCTCCGTGCAGTTTTCATACCGAGTCACCGTCCACTGGGCTCAGCGAGAAAACGCGATTTCGGCGCTTCTGAGGGCCGAAAACGCGATATCGGCCGATTTGCGATCTGTCAGCAGATTCGGTTTCTGGGCAGTTTACATGTCGAACTGCACGGTAGAAACGATAAAACAGCTCCTCCGTGCAGTTTTCATACCGAGTCACCGTCCACTGGGCTCAGCGAGAAAACGCGATTTCGGCGCTTCTGAGGGCCGAAAACGCGATATCGGCCGATTTTCGATCTGTCAGCAGATTCGGTTTCTGGGCAGTTTACATGTCGAACTGCACGGTAGAAACGATAAAACAGCTCCTCCGTGCAGTTTTCATACCGAGTCACCGTCCACTGGGCTCAGCGAGAAAACGCGATTTCGGCGCTTCTGAGGGCCGAAAACGCGATATCGGCCGATTTGCGATCTGTCAGCAGATTCGGTTTCTGGGCAGTTTACATGTCGAACTGCACGGTAGAAACGATAAAACAGCTCCTCCGTGCAGTTTTCATACCGAGTCACCGTCCACTGGGCTCAGCGAGAAAACGCGATTTCGGCGCTTCTGAGGGCCGAAAACGCGATATCGGCCGATTTTCGATCTGTCAGCAGATTCGGTTTCTGGGCAGTTTACATGTCGAACTGCACGGTAGAAACGATAAAACAGCTCCTCCGTGCAGTTTTCATACCGAGTCACCGTCCACTGGGCTCAGCGAGAAAACGCGATTTCGGCGCTTCTGAGGGCCGAAAACGCGATATCGGCCGATTTGCGATCTGTCAGCAGATTCGGTTTCTGGGCAGTTTACATGTCGAACTGCACGGTAGAAACGATAAAACAGCTCCTCCGTGCAGTTTTCATACCGAGTCACCGTCCACTGGGCTCAGCGAGAAAACGCGATTTCGGCGCTTCTGAGGGCCGAAAACGCGATATCGGCCGATTTGCGATCTGTCAGCAGATTCGGTTTCTGGGCAGTTTACATGTCGAACTGCACGGTAGAAACGATAAAACAGCTCCTCCGTGCAGTTTTCATACCGAGTCACCGTCCACTGGGCTCAGCGAGAAAACGCGATTTCGGCGCTTCTGAGGGCCGAAAACGCGATATCGGCCGATTTTCGATCTGTCAGCAGATTCGGTTTCTGGGCAGTTTACATGTCGAACTGCACGGTAGAAACGATAAAACAGCTCCTCCGTGCAGTTTTCATACCGAGTCACCGTCCACTGGGCTCAGCGAGAAAACGCGATTTCGGCGCTTCTGAGGGCCGAAAACGCGATATCGGCCGATTTGCGATCTGTCAGCAGATTCGGTTTCTGGGCAGTTTACATGTCGAACTGCACGGTAGAAACGATAAAACAGCTCCTCCGTGCAGTTTTCATACCGAGTCACCGTCCACTGGGCTCAGCGAGAAAACGCGATTTCGGCGCTTCTGAGGGCCGAAAACGCGATATCGGCCGATTTGCGATCTGTCAGCAGATTCGGTTTCTGGGCAGTTTACATGTCGAACTGCACGGTAGAAACGATAAAACAGCTCCTCCGTGCAGTTTTCATACCGAGTCACCGTCCACTGGGCTCAGCGAGAAAACGCGATTTCGGCGCTTCTGAGGGCCGAAAACGCGATATCGGCCGATTTGCGATCTGTCAGCAGATTCGGTTTCTGGGCAGTTTACATGTCGAACTGCACGGTAGAAACGATAAAACAGCTCCTCCGTGCAGTTTTCATACCGAGTCACCGTCCACTGGGCTCAGCGAGAAAACGCGATTTCGGCGCTTCTGAGGGCCGAAAACGCGATATCGGCCGATTTGCGATCTGTCAGCAGATTCGGTTTCTGGGCAGTTTACATGTCGAACTGCACGGTAGAAACGATAAAACAGCTCCTCCGTGCAGTTTTCATACCGAGTCACCGTCCACTGGGCTCAGCGAGAAAACGCGATTTCGGCGCTTCTGAGGGCCGAAAACGCGATATCGGCCGATTTGCGATCTGTCAGCAGATTCGGTTTCTGGGCAGTTTACATGTCGAACTGCACGGTAGAAACGATAAAACAGCTCCTCCGTGCAGTTTTCATACCGAGTCACCGTCCACTGGGCTCAGCGAGAAAACGCGATTTCGGCGCTTCTGAGGGCCGAAAACGCGATATCGGCCGATTTGCGATCTGTCAGCAGATTCGGTTTCTGGGCAGTTTACATGTCGAACTGCACGGTAGAAACGATAAAACAGCTCCTCCGTGCAGTTTTCATACCGAGTCACCGTCCACTGGGCTCAGCGAGAAAACGCGATTTCGGCGCTTCTGAGGGCCGAAAACGCGATATCGGCCGATTTGCGATCTGTCAGCAGATTCGGTTTCTGGGCAGTTTACATGTCGAACTGCACGGTAGAAACGATAAAACAGCTCCTCCGTGCAGTTTTCATACCGAGTCACCGTCCACTGGGCTCAGCGAGAAAACGCGATTTCGGCGCTTCTGAGGGCCGAAAACGCGATATCGGCCGATTTTCGATCTGTCAGCAGATTCGGTTTCTGGGCAGTTTACATGTCGAACTGCACGGTAGAAACGATAAAACAGCTCCTCCGTGCAGTTTTCATACCGAGTCACCGTCCACTGGGCTCAGCGAGAAAACGCGATTTCGGCGCTTCTGAGGGCCGAAAACGCGATATCGGCCGATTTGCGATCTGTCAGCAGATTCGGTTTCTGGGCAGTTTACATGTCGAACTGCACGGTAGAAACGATAAAACAGCTCCTCCGTGCAGTTTTCATACCGAGTCACCGTCCACTGGGCTCAGCGAGAAAACGCGATTTCGGCGCTTCTGAGGGCCGAAAACGCGATATCGGCCGATTTGCGATCTGTCAGCAGATTCGGTTTCTGGGCAGTTTACATGTCGAACTGCACGGTAGAAACGATAAAACAGCTCCTCCGTGCAGTTTTCATACCGAGTCACCGTCCACTGGGCTCAGCGAGAAAACGCGATTTCGGCGCTTCTGAGGGCCGAAAACGCGATATCGGCCGATTTGCGATCTGTCAGCAGATTCGGTTTCTGGGCAGTTTACATGTCGAACTGCACGGTAGAAACGATAAAACAGCTCCTCCGTGCAGTTTTCATACCGAGTCACCGTCCACTGGGCTCAGCGAGAAAACGCGATTTCGGCGCTTCTGAGGGCCGAAAACGCGATATCGGCCGATTTGCGATCTGTCAGCAGATTCGGTTTCTGGGCAGTTTACATGTCGAACTGCACGGTAGAAACGATAAAACAGCTCCTCCGTGCAGTTTTCATACCGAGTCACCGTCCACTGGCTCAGCGAGAAAACGCGATTTCGGCGCTTCTGAGGGCCGAAAACGCGATATCGGCCGATTTTCGATCTGTCAGCAGATTCGGTTTCTGGGCAGTTTACATGTCGAACTGCACGGTAGAAACGATAAAACAGCTCCTCCGTGCAGTTTTCATACCGAGTCACCGTCCACTGGGCTCAGCGAGAAAACGCGATTTCGGCGCTTCTGAGGGCCGAAAACGCGATATCGGCCGATTTGCGATCTGTCAGCAGATTCGGTTTCTGGGCAGTTTACATGTCGAACTGCACGGTAGAAACGATAAAACAGCTCCTCCGTGCAGTTTTCATACCGAGTCACCGTCCACTGGGCTCAGCGAGAAAACGCGATTTCGGCGCTTCTGAGGGCCGAAAACGCGATATCGGCCGATTTGCGATCTGTCAGCAGATTCGGTTTCTGGGCAGTTTACATGTCGAACTGCACGGTAGAAACGATAAAACAGCTCCTCCGTGCAGTTTTCATACCGAGTCACCGTCCACTGGGCTCAGCGAGAAAACGCGATTTCGGCGCTTCTGAGGGCCGAAAACGCGATATCGGCCGATTTGCGATCTGTCAGCAGATTCGGTTTCTGGGCAGTTTACATGTCGAACTGCACGGTAGAAACGATAAAACAGCTCCTCCGTGCAGTTTTCATACCGAGTCACCGTCCACTGGGCTCAGCGAGAAAACGCGATTTCGGCGCTTCTGAGGGCCGAAAACGCGATATCGGCCGATTTGCGATCTGTCAGCAGATTCGGTTTCTGGGCAGTTTACATGTCGAACTGCACGGTAGAAACGATAAAACAGCTCCTCCGTGCAGTTTTCATACCGAGTCACCGTCCACTGGGCTCAGCGAGAAAACGCGATTTCGGCGCTTCTGAGGGCCGAAAACGCGATATCGGCCGATTTGCGATCTGTCAGCAGATTCGGTTTCTGGGCAGTTTACATGTCGAACTGCACGGTAGAAACGATAAAACAGCTCCTCCGTGCAGTTTTCATACCGAGTCACCGTCCACTCGGCTCAGCGAGAAAACGCGATTTCGGCGCTTCTGAGGGCCGAAAACGCGATATCGGCCGATTTTCGATCTGTCAGCAGATTCGGTTTCTGGGCAGTTTACATGTCGAACTGCACGGTAGAAACGATAAAACAGCTCCTCCGTGCAGTTTTCATACCGAGTCACCGTCCACTGGGCTCAGCGAGAAAACGCGATTTCGGCGCTTCTGAGGGCCGAAAACGCGATATCGGCCGATTTGCGATCTGTCAGCAGATTCGGTTTCTGGGCAGTTTACATGTCGAACTGCACGGTAGAAACGATAAAACAGCTCCTCCGTGCAGTTTTCATACCGAGTCACCGTCCACTGGGCTCAGCGAGAAAACGCGATTTCGGCGCTTCTGAGGGCCGAAAACGCGATATCGGCCGATTTGCGATCTGTCAGCAGATTCGGTTTCTGGGCAGTTTACATGTCGAACTGCACGGTAGAAACGATAAAACAGCTCCTCCGTGCAGTTTTCATACCGAGTCACCGTCCACTGGGCTCAGCGAGAAAACGCGATTTCGGCGCTTCTGAGGGCCGAAAACGCGATATCGGCCGATTTTCGATCTGTCAGCAGATTCGGTTTCTGGGCAGTTTACATGTCGAACTGCACGGTAGAAACGATAAAACAGCTCCTCCGTGCAGTTTTCATACCGAGTCACCGTCCACTGGGCTCAGCGAGAAAACGCGATTTCGGCGCTTCTGAGGGCCGAAAACGCGATATCGGCCGATTTGCGATCTGTCAGCAGATTCGGTTTCTGGGCAGTTTACATGTCGAACTGCACGGTAGAAACGATAAAACAGCTCCTCCGTGCAGTTTTCATACCGAGTCACCGTCCACTGGGCTCAGCGAGAAAACGCGATTTCGGCGCTTCTGAGGGCCGAAAACGCGATATCGGCCGATTTGCGATCTGTCAGCAGATTCGGTTTCTGGGCAGTTTACATGTCGAACTGCACGGTAGAAACGATAAAACAGCTCCTCCGTGCAGTTTTCATACCGAGTCACCGTCCACTGGGCTCAGCGAGAAAACGCGATTTCGGCGCTTCTGAGGGCCGAAAACGCGATATCGGCCGATTTGCGATCTGTCAGCAGATTCGGTTTCTGGGCAGTTTACATGTCGAACTGCACGGTAGAAACGATAAAACAGCTCCTCCGTGCAGTTTTCATACCGAGTCACCGTCCACTGGGCTCAGCGAGAAAACGCGATTTCGGCGCTTCTGAGGGCCGAAAACGCGATATCGGCCGATTTTCGAT
Source organism: Cryptocheilus praepositus (assembly GCA_033815515.1). NCBI lineage: Eukaryota > Metazoa > Arthropoda > Insecta > Hymenoptera > Pompilidae > Cryptocheilus > Cryptocheilus praepositus. Next base: position 36,857 of record JAWWQZ010000111.1, on the reverse strand, counting down.
CTGTCAGCAGATTCGGTTTCTGGGCAGTTTACATGTCGAACTGCACGGTAGAAACGATAAAACAGCTCCTCCGTGCAGTTTTCATACCGAGTCACCGTCCACTGGGCTCAGCGAGAAAACGCGATTTCGGCGCTTCTGAGGGCCGAAAACGCGATATCGGCCGATTTGCGATCTGTCAGCAGATTCGGTTTCTGGGCAGTTTACATGTCGAACTGCACGGTAGAAACGATAAAACAGCTCCTCCGTGCAGTTTTCATACCGAGTCACCGTCCACTGGGCTCAGCGAGAAAACGCGATTTCGGCGCTTCTGAGGGCCGAAAACGCGATATCGGCCGATTTGCGATCTGTCAGCAGATTCGGTTTCTGGGCAGTTTACATGTCGAACTGCACGGTAGAAACGATAAAACAGCTCCTCCGTGCAGTTTTCATACCGAGTCACCGTCCACTGGGCTCAGCGAGAAAACGCGATTTCGGCGCTTCTGAGGGCCGAAAACGCGATATCGGCCGATTTGCGATCTGTCAGCAGATTCGGTTTCTGGGCAGTTTACATGTCGAACTGCACGGTAGAAACGATAAAACAGCTCCTCCGTGCAGTTTTCATACCGAGTCACCGTCCACTGGGCTCAGCGAGAAAACGCGATTTCGGCGCTTCTGAGGGCCGAAAACGCGATATCGGCCGATTTGCGATCTGTCAGCAGATTCGGTTTCTGGGCAGTTTACATGTCGAACTGCACGGTAGAAACGATAAAACAGCTCCTCCGTGCAGTTTTCATACCGAGTCACCGTCCACTGGGCTCAGCGAGAAAACGCGATTTCGGCGCTTCTGAGGGCCGAAAACGCGATATCGGCCGATTTGCGATCTGTCAGCAGATTCGGTTTCTGGGCAGTTTACATGTCGAACTGCACGGTAGAAACGATAAAACAGCTCCTCCGTGCAGTTTTCATACCGAGTCACCGTCCACTGGGCTCAGCGAGAAAACGCGATTTCGGCGCTTCTGAGGGCCGAAAACGCGATATCGGCCGATTTGCGATCTGTCAGCAGATTCGGTTTCTGGGCAGTTTACATGTCGAACTGCACGGTAGAAACGATAAAACAGCTCCTCCGTGCAGTTTTCATACCGAGTCACCGTCCACTGGGCTCAGCGAGAAAACGCGATTTCGGCGCTTCTGAGGGCCGAAAACGCGATATCGGCCGATTTGCGATCTGTCAGCAGATTCGGTTTCTGGGCAGTTTACATGTCGAACTGCACGGTAGAAACGATAAAACAGCTCCTCCGTGCAGTTTTCATACCGAGTCACCGTCCACTGGGCTCAGCGAGAAAACGCGATTTCGGCGCTTCTGAGGGCCGAAAACGCGATATCGGCCGATTTTCGATCTGTCAGCAGATTCGGTTTCTGGGCAGTTTACATGTCGAACTGCACGGTAGAAACGATAAAACAGCTCCTCCGTGCAGTTTTCATACCGAGTCACCGTCCACTGGGCTCAGCGAGAAAACGCGATTTCGGCGCTTCTGAGGGCCGAAAACGCGATATCGGCCGATTTGCGATCTGTCAGCAGATTCGGTTTCTGGGCAGTTTACATGTCGAACTGCACGGTAGAAACGATAAAACAGCTCCTCCGTGCAGTTTTCATACCGAGTCACCGTCCACTGGGCTCAGCGAGAAAACGCGATTTCGGCGCTTCTGAGGGCCGAAAACGCGATATCGGCCGATTTGCGATCTGTCAGCAGATTCGGTTTCTGGGCAGTTTACATGTCGAACTGCACGGTAGAAACGATAAAACAGCTCCTCCGTGCAGTTTTCATACCGAGTCACCGTCCACTGGGCTCAGCGAGAAAACGCGATTTCGGCGCTTCTGAGGGCCGAAAACGCGATATCGGCCGATTTGCGATCTGTCAGCAGATTCGGTTTCTGGGCAGTTTACATGTCGAACTGCACGGTAGAAACGATAAAACAGCTCCTCCGTGCAGTTTTCATACCGAGTCACCGTCCACTGGGCTCAGCGAGAAAACGCGATTTCGGCGCTTCTGAGGGCCGAAAACGCGATATCGGCCGATTTGCGATCTGTCAGCAGATTCGGTTTCTGGGCAGTTTACATGTCGAACTGCACGGTAGAAACGATAAAACAGCTCCTCCGTGCAGTTTTCATACCGAGTCACCGTCCACTGGGCTCAGCGAGAAAACGCGATTTCGGCGCTTCTGAGGGCCGAAAACGCGATATCGGCCGATTTGCGATCTGTCAGCAGATTCGGTTTCTGGGCAGTTTACATGTCGAACTGCACGGTAGAAACGATAAAACAGCTCCTCCGTGCAGTTTTCATACCGAGTCACCGTCCACTGGGCTCAGCGAGAAAACGCGATTTCGGCGCTTCTGAGGGCCGAAAACGCGATATCGGCCGATTTGCGATCTGTCAGCAGATTCGGTTTCTGGGCAGTTTACATGTCGAACTGCACGGTAGAAACGATAAAACAGCTCCTCCGTGCAGTTTTCATACCGAGTCACCGTCCACTGGCTCAGCGAGAAAACGCGATTTCGGCGCTTCTGAGGGCCGAAAACGCGATATCGGCCGATTTGCGATCTGTCAGCAGATTCGGTTTCTGGGCAGTTTACATGTCGAACTGCACGGTAGAAACGATAAAACAGCTCCTCCGTGCAGTTTTCATACCGAGTCACCGTCCACTGGGCTCAGCGAGAAAACGCGATTTCGGCGCTTCTGAGGGCCGAAAACGCGATATCGGCCGATTTGCGATCTGTCAGCAGATTCGGTTTCTGGGCAGTTTACATGTCGAACTGCACGGTAGAAACGATAAAACAGCTCCTCCGTGCAGTTTTCATACCGAGTCACCGTCCACTGGGCTCAGCGAGAAAACGCGATTTCGGCGCTTCTGAGGGCCGAAAACGCGATATCGGCCGATTTGCGATCTGTCAGCAGATTCGGTTTCTGGGCAGTTTACATGTCGAACTGCACGGTAGAAACGATAAAACAGCTCCTCCGTGCAGTTTTCATACCGAGTCACCGTCCACTGGGCTCAGCGAGAAAACGCGATTTCGGCGCTTCTGAGGGCCGAAAACGCGATATCGGCCGATTTGCGATCTGTCAGCAGATTCGGTTTCTGGGCAGTTTACATGTCGAACTGCACGGTAGAAACGATAAAACAGCTCCTCCGTGCAGTTTTCATACCGAGTCACCGTCCACTGGGCTCAGCGAGAAAACGCGATTTCGGCGCTTCTGAGGGCCGAAAACGCGATATCGGCCGATTTTCGATCTGTCAGCAGATTCGGTTTCTGGGCAGTTTACATGTCGAACTGCACGGTAGAAACGATAAAACAGCTCCTCCGTGCAGTTTTCATACCGAGTCACCGTCCACTGGGCTCAGCGAGAAAACGCGATTTCGGCGCTTCTGAGGGCCGAAAACGCGATATCGGCCGATTTGCGATCTGTCAGCAGATTCGGTTTCTGGGCAGTTTACATGTCGAACTGCACGGTAGAAACGATAAAACAGCTCCTCCGTGCAGTTTTCATACCGAGTCACCGTCCACTGGGCTCAGCGAGAAAACGCGATTTCGGCGCTTCTGAGGGCCGAAAACGCGATATCGGCCGATTTGCGATCTGTCAGCAGATTCGGTTTCTGGGCAGTTTACATGTCGAACTGCACGGTAGAAACGATAAAACAGCTCCTCCGTGCAGTTTTCATACCGAGTCACCGTCCACTGGGCTCAGCGAGAAAACGCGATTTCGGCGCTTCTGAGGGCCGAAAACGCGATATCGGCCGATTTGCGATCTGTCAGCAGATTCGGTTTCTGGGCAGTTTACATGTCGAACTGCACGGTAGAAACGATAAAACAGCTCCTCCGTGCAGTTTTCATACCGAGTCACCGTCCACTGGGCTCAGCGAGAAAACGCGATTTCGGCGCTTCTGAGGGCCGAAAACGCGATATCGGCCGATTTGCGATCTGTCAGCAGATTCGGTTTCTGGGCAGTTTACATGTCGAACTGCACGGTAGAAACGATAAAACAGCTCCTCCGTGCAGTTTTCATACCGAGTCACCGTCCACTGGGCTCAGCGAGAAAACGCGATTTCGGCGCTTCTGAGGGCCGAAAACGCGATATCGGCCGATTTTCGATCTGTCAGCAGATTCGGTTTCTGGGCAGTTTACATGTCGAACTGCACGGTAGAAACGATAAAACAGCTCCTCCGTGCAGTTTTCATACCGAGTCACCGTCCACTGGGCTCAGCGAGAAAACGCGATTTCGGCGCTTCTGAGGGCCGAAAACGCGATATCGGCCGATTTGCGATCTGTCAGCAGATTCGGTTTCTGGGCAGTTTACATGTCGAACTGCACGGTAGAAACGATAAAACAGCTCCTCCGTGCAGTTTTCATACCGAGTCACCGTCCACTGGGCTCAGCGAGAAAACGCGATTTCGGCGCTTCTGAGGGCCGAAAACGCGATATCGGCCGATTTGCGATCTGTCAGCAGATTCGGTTTCTGGGCAGTTTACATGTCGAACTGCACGGTAGAAACGATAAAACAGCTCCTCCGTGCAGTTTTCATACCGAGTCACCGTCCACTGGGCTCAGCGAGAAAACGCGATTTCGGCGCTTCTGAGGGCCGAAAACGCGATATCGGCCGATTTGCGATCTGTCAGCAGATTCGGTTTCTGGGCAGTTTACATGTCGAACTGCACGGTAGAAACGATAAAACAGCTCCTCCGTGCAGTTTTCATACCGAGTCACCGTCCACTGGGCTCAGCGAGAAAACGCGATTTCGGCGCTTCTGAGGGCCGAAAACGCGATATCGGCCGATTTTCGATCTGTCAGCAGATTCGGTTTCTGGGCAGTTTACATGTCGAACTGCACGGTAGAAACGATAAAACAGCTCCTCCGTGCAGTTTTCATACCGAGTCACCGTCCACTGGGCTCAGCGAGAAAACGCGATTTCGGCGCTTCTGAGGGCCGAAAACGCGATATCGGCCGATTTGCGATCTGTCAGCAGATTCGGTTTCTGGGCAGTTTACATGTCGAACTGCACGGTAGAAACGATAAAACAGCTCCTCCGTGCAGTTTTCATACCGAGTCACCGTCCACTGGGCTCAGCGAGAAAACGCGATTTCGGCGCTTCTGAGGGCCGAAAACGCGATATCGGCCGATTTGCGATCTGTCAGCAGATTCGGTTTCTGGGCAGTTTACATGTCGAACTGCACGGTAGAAACGATAAAACAGCTCCTCCGTGCAGTTTTCATACCGAGTCACCGTCCACTGGGCTCAGCGAGAAAACGCGATTTCGGCGCTTCTGAGGGCCGAAAACGCGATATCGGCCGATTTGCGATCTGTCAGCAGATTCGGTTTCTGGGCAGTTTACATGTCGAACTGCACGGTAGAAACGATAAAACAGCTCCTCCGTGCAGTTTTCATACCGAGTCACCGTCCACTGGGCTCAGCGAGAAAACGCGATTTCGGCGCTTCTGAGGGCCGAAAACGCGATATCGGCCGATTTGCGATCTGTCAGCAGATTCGGTTTCTGGGCAGTTTACATGTCGAACTGCACGGTAGAAACGATAAAACAGCTCCTCCGTGCAGTTTTCATACCGAGTCACCGTCCACTGGGCTCAGCGAGAAAACGCGATTTCGGCGCTTCTGAGGGCCGAAAACGCGATATCGGCCGATTTGCGATCTGTCAGCAGATTCGGTTTCTGGGCAGTTTACATGTCGAACTGCACGGTAGAAACGATAAAACAGCTCCTCCGTGCAGTTTTCATACCGAGTCACCGTCCACTGGGCTCAGCGAGAAAACGCGATTTCGGCGCTTCTGAGGGCCGAAAACGCGATATCGGCCGATTTGCGATCTGTCAGCAGATTCGGTTTCTGGGCAGTTTACATGTCGAACTGCACGGTAGAAACGATAAAACAGCTCCTCCGTGCAGTTTTCATACCGAGTCACCGTCCACTGGGCTCAGCGAGAAAACGCGATTTCGGCGCTTCTGAGGGCCGAAAACGCGATATCGGCCGATTTGCGATCTGTCAGCAGATTCGGTTTCTGGGCAGTTTACATGTCGAACTGCACGGTAGAAACGATAAAACAGCTCCTCCGTGCAGTTTTCATACCGAGTCACCGTCCACTGGGCTCAGCGAGAAAACGCGATTTCGGCGCTTCTGAGGGCCGAAAACGCGATATCGGCCGATTTGCGATCTGTCAGCAGATTCGGTTTCTGGGCAGTTTACATGTCGAACTGCACGGTAGAAACGATAAAACAGCTCCTCCGTGCAGTTTTCATACCGAGTCACCGTCCACTGGGCTCAGCGAGAAAACGCGATTTCGGCGCTTCTGAGGGCCGAAAACGCGATATCGGCCGATTTGCGATCTGTCAGCAGATTCGGTTTCTGGGCAGTTTACATGTCGAACTGCACGGTAGAAACGATAAAACAGCTCCTCCGTGCAGTTTTCATACCGAGTCACCGTCCACTGGGCTCAGCGAGAAAACGCGATTTCGGCGCTTCTGAGGGCCGAAAACGCGATATCGGCCGATTTGCGATCTGTCAGCAGATTCGGTTTCTGGGCAGTTTACATGTCGAACTGCACGGTAGAAACGATAAAACAGCTCCTCCGTGCAGTTTTCATACCGAGTCACCGTCCACTGGGCTCAGCGAGAAAACGCGATTTCGGCGCTTCTGAGGGCCGAAAACGCGATATCGGCCGATTTTCGATCTGTCAGCAGATTCGGTTTCTGGGCAGTTTACATGTCGAACTGCACGGTAGAAACGATAAAACAGCTCCTCCGTGCAGTTTTCATACCGAGTCACCGTCCACTGGGCTCAGCGAGAAAACGCGATTTCGGCGCTTCTGAGGGCCGAAAACGCGATATCGGCCGATTTGCGATCTGTCAGCAGATTCGGTTTCTGGGCAGTTTACATGTCGAACTGCACGGTAGAAACGATAAAACAGCTCCTCCGTGCAGTTTTCATACCGAGTCACCGTCCACTGGGCTCAGCGAGAAAACGCGATTTCGGCGCTTCTGAGGGCCGAAAACGCGATATCGGCCGATTTGCGATCTGTCAGCAGATTCGGTTTCTGGGCAGTTTACATGTCGAACTGCACGGTAGAAACGATAAAACAGCTCCTCCGTGCAGTTTTCATACCGAGTCACCGTCCACTGGGCTCAGCGAGAAAACGCGATTTCGGCGCTTCTGAGGGCCGAAAACGCGATATCGGCCGATTTTCGATCTGTCAGCAGATTCGGTTTCTGGGCAGTTTACATGTCGAACTGCACGGTAGAAACGATAAAACAGCTCCTCCGTGCAGTTTTCATACCGAGTCACCGTCCACTGGGCTCAGCGAGAAAACGCGATTTCGGCGCTTCTGAGGGCCGAAAACGCGATATCGGCCGATTTGCGATCTGTCAGCAGATTCGGTTTCTGGGCAGTTTACATGTCGAACTGCACGGTAGAAACGATAAAACAGCTCCTCCGTGCAGTTTTCATACCGAGTCACCGTCCACTGGGCTCAGCGAGAAAACGCGATTTCGGCGCTTCTGAGGGCCGAAAACGCGATATCGGCCGATTTGCGATCTGTCAGCAGATTCGGTTTCTGGGCAGTTTACATGTCGAACTGCACGGTAGAAACGATAAAACAGCTCCTCCGTGCAGTTTTCATACCGAGTCACCGTCCACTGGGCTCAGCGAGAAAACGCGATTTCGGCGCTTCTGAGGGCCGAAAACGCGATATCGGCCGATTTTCGATCTGTCAGCAGATTCGGTTTCTGGGCAGTTTACATGTCGAACTGCACGGTAGAAACGATAAAACAGCTCCTCCGTGCAGTTTTCATACCGAGTCACCGTCCACTGGGCTCAGCGAGAAAACGCGATTTCGGCGCTTCTGAGGGCCGAAAACGCGATATCGGCCGATTTTCGATCTGTCAGCAGATTCGGTTTCTGGGCAGTTTACATGTCGAACTGCACGGTAGAAACGATAAAACAGCTCCTCCGTGCAGTTTTCATACCGAGTCACCGTCCACTGGGCTCAGCGAGAAAACGCGATTTCGGCGCTTCTGAGGGCCGAAAACGCGATATCGGCCGATTTGCGATCTGTCAGCAGATTCGAGTTTACATGTCGAACTGCACGGTAGAAACGATAAAACAGCTCCTCCGTGCAGTTTTCATACCGAGTCACCGTCCACTGGCTCAGCGAGAAAACGCGATTTCGGCTTCTGAGGGCCGAAAACGCGATATCGGCCGATTTGCGATCTGTCAGCAGATTCGGTTTCTGGGCAGTTTACATGTCGAACTGCACGGTAGAAACGATAAAACAGCTCCTCCGTGCAGTTTTCATACCGAGTCACCGTCCACTGGGCTCAGCGAGAAAACGCGATTTCGGCGCTTCTGAGGGCCGAAAACGCGATATCGGCCGATTTTCGATCTGTCAGCAGATTCGGTTTCTGGGCAGTTTACATGTCGAACTGCACGGTAGAAACGATAAAACAGCTCCTCCGTGCAGTTTTCATACCGAGTCACCGTCCACTGGGCTCAGCGAGAAAACGCGATTTCGGCGCTTCTGAGGGCCGAAAACGCGATATCGGCCGATTTTCGATCTGTCAGCAGATTCGGTTTCTGGGCAGTTTACATGTCGAACTGCACGGTAGAAACGATAAAACAGCTCCTCCGTGCAGTTTTCATACCGAGTCACCGTCCACTGGGCTCAGCGAGAAAACGCGATTTCGGCGCTTCTGAGGGCCGAAAACGCGATATCGGCCGATTTTCGATCTGTCAGCAGATTCGGTTTCTGGGCAGTTTACATGTCGAACTGCACGGTAGAAACGATAAAACAGCTCCTCCGTGCAGTTTTCATACCGAGTCACCGTCCACTGGGCTCAGCGAGAAAACGCGATTTCGGCGCTTCTGAGGGCCGAAAACGCGATATCGGCCGATTTTCGATCTGTCAGCAGATTCGGTTTCTGGGCAGTTTACATGTCGAACTGCACGGTAGAAACGATAAAACAGCTCCTCCGTGCAGTTTTCATACCGAGTCACCGTCCACTGGGCTCAGCGAGAAAACGCGATTTCGGCGCTTCTGAGGGCCGAAAACGCGATATCGGCCGATTTGCGATCTGTCAGCAGATTCGGTTTCTGGGCAGTTTACATGTCGAACTGCACGGTAGAAACGATAAAACAGCTCCTCCGTGCAGTTTTCATACCGAGTCACCGTCCACTGGGCTCAGCGAGAAAACGCGATTTCGGCGCTTCTGAGGGCCGAAAACGCGATATCGGCCGATTTGCGATCTGTCAGCAGATTCGGTTTCTGGGCAGTTTACATGTCGAACTGCACGGTAGAAACGATAAAACAGCTCCTCCGTGCAGTTTTCATACCGAGTCACCGTCCACTGGGCTCAGCGAGAAAACGCGATTTCGGCGCTTCTGAGGGCCGAAAACGCGATATCGGCCGATTTGCGATCTGTCAGCAGATTCGGTTTCTGGGCAGTTTACATGTCGAACTGCACGGTAGAAACGATAAAACAGCTCCTCCGTGCAGTTTTCATACCGAGTCACCGTCCACTGGGCTCAGCGAGAAAACGCGATTTCGGCGCTTCTGAGGGCCGAAAACGCGATATCGGCCGATTTTCGATCTGTCAGCAGATTCGGTTTCTGGGCAGTTTACATGTCGAACTGCACGGTAGAAACGATAAAACAGCTCCTCCGTGCAGTTTTCATACCGAGTCACCGTCCACTGGGCTCAGCGAGAAAACGCGATTTCGGCGCTTCTGAGGGCCGAAAACGCGATATCGGCCGATTTGCGATCTGTCAGCAGATTCGGTTTCTGGGCAGTTTACATGTCGAACTGCACGGTAGAAACGATAAAACAGCTCCTCCGTGCAGTTTTCATACCGAGTCACCGTCCACTGGGCTCAGCGAGAAAACGCGATTTCGGCGCTTCTGAGGGCCGAAAACGCGATATCGGCCGATTTTCGATCTGTCAGCAGATTCGGTTTCTGGGCAGTTTACATGTCGAACTGCACGGTAGAAACGATAAAACAGCTCCTCCGTGCAGTTTTCATACCGAGTCACCGTCCACTGGGCTCAGCGAGAAAACGCGATTTCGGCGCTTCTGAGGGCCGAAAACGCGATATCGGCCGATTTGCGATCTGTCAGCAGATTCGGTTTCTGGGCAGTTTACATGTCGAACTGCACGGTAGAAACGATAAAACAGCTCCTCCGTGCAGTTTTCATACCGAGTCACCGTCCACTGGGCTCAGCGAGAAAACGCGATTTCGGCGCTTCTGAGGGCCGAAAACGCGATATCGGCCGATTTTCGATCTGTCAGCAGATTCGGTTTCTGGGCAGTTTACATGTCGAACTGCACGGTAGAAACGATAAAACAGCTCCTCCGTGCAGTTTTCATACCGAGTCACCGTCCACTGGGCTCAGCGAGAAAACGCGATTTCGGCGCTTCTGAGGGCCGAAAACGCGATATCGGCCGATTTGCGATCTGTCAGCAGATTCGGTTTCTGGGCAGTTTACATGTCGAACTGCACGGTAGAAACGATAAAACAGCTCCTCCGTGCAGTTTTCATACCGAGTCACCGTCCACTGGGCTCAGCGAGAAAACGCGATTTCGGCGCTTCTGAGGGCCGAAAACGCGATATCGGCCGATTTGCGATCTGTCAGCAGATTCGGTTTCTGGGCAGTTTACATGTCGAACTGCACGGTAGAAACGATAAAACAGCTCCTCCGTGCAGTTTTCATACCGAGTCACCGTCCACTGGCTCAGCGAGAAAACGCGATTTCGGCGCTTCTGAGGGCCGAAAACGCGATATCGGCCGATTTTCGATCTGTCAGCAGATTCGGTTTCTGGGCAGTTTACATGTCGAACTGCACGGTAGAAACGATAAAACAGCTCCTCCGTGCAGTTTTCATACCGAGTCACCGTCCACTGGGCTCAGCGAGAAAACGCGATTTCGGCGCTTCTGAGGGCCGAAAACGCGATATCGGCCGATTTGCGATCTGTCAGCAGATTCGGTTTCTGGGCAGTTTACATGTCGAACTGCACGGTAGAAACGATAAAACAGCTCCTCCGTGCAGTTTTCATACCGAGTCACCGTCCACTGGGCTCAGCGAGAAAACGCGATTTCGGCGCTTTCTGAGGGCCGAAAACGCGATATCGGCCGATTTTCGATCTGTCAGCAGATTCGGTTTCTGGGCAGTTTACATGTCGAACTGCACGGTAGAAACGATAAAACAGCTCCTCCGTGCAGTTTTCATACCGAGTCACCGTCCACTGGGCTCAGCGAGAAAACGCGATTTCGGCGCTTCTGAGGGCCGAAAACGCGATATCGGCCGATTTGCGATCTGTCAGCAGATTCGGTTTCTGGGCAGTTTACATGTCGAACTGCACGGTAGAAACGATAAAACAGCTCCTCCGTGCAGTTTTCATACCGAGTCACCGTCCACTGGGCTCAGCGAGAAAACGCGATTTCGGCGCTTCTGAGGGCCGAAAACGCGATATCGGCCGATTTTCGATCTGTCAGCAGATTCGGTTTCTGGGCAGTTTACATGTCGAACTGCACGGTAGAAACGATAAAACAGCTCCTCCGTGCAGTTTTCATACCGAGTCACCGTCCACTGGGCTCAGCGAGAAAACGCGATTTCGGCGCTTCTGAGGGCCGAAAACGCGATATCGGCCGATTTGCGATCTGTCAGCAGATTCGGTTTCTGGGCAGTTTACATGTCGAACTGCACGGTAGAAACGATAAAACAGCTCCTCCGTGCAGTTTTCATACCGAGTCACCGTCCACTGGGCTCAGCGAGAAAACGCGATTTCGGCGCTTCTGAGGGCCGAAAACGCGATATCGGCCGATTTGCGATCTGTCAGCAGATTCGGTTTCTGGGCAGTTTACATGTCGAACTGCACGGTAGAAACGATAAAACAGCTCCTCCGTGCAGTTTTCATACCGAGTCACCGTCCACTGGGCTCAGCGAGAAAACGCGATTTCGGCGCTTCTGAGGGCCGAAAACGCGATATCGGCCGATTTTCGATCTGTCAGCAGATTCGGTTTCTGGGCAGTTTACATGTCGAACTGCACGGTAGAAACGATAAAACAGCTCCTCCGTGCAGTTTTCATACCGAGTCACCGTCCACTGGGCTCAGCGAGAAAACGCGATTTCGGCGCTTCTGAGGGCCGAAAACGCGATATCGGCCGATTTGCGATCTGTCAGCAGATTCGGTTTCTGGGCAGTTTACATGTCGAACTGCACGGTAGAAACGATAAAACAGCTCCTCCGTGCAGTTTTCATACCGAGTCACCGTCCACTGGGCTCAGCGAGAAAACGCGATTTCGGCGCTTCTGAGGGCCGAAAACGCGATATCGGCCGATTTGCGATCTGTCAGCAGATTCGGTTTCTGGGCAGTTTACATGTCGAACTGCACGGTAGAAACGATAAAACAGCTCCTCCGTGCAGTTTTCATACCGAGTCACCGTCCACTGGGCTCAGCGAGAAAACGCGATTTCGGCGCTTCTGAGGGCCGAAAACGCGATATCGGCCGATTTGCGATCTGTCAGCAGATTCGGTTTCTGGGCAGTTTACATGTCGAACTGCACGGTAGAAACGATAAAACAGCTCCTCCGTGCAGTTTTCATACCGAGTCACCGTCCACTGGGCTCAGCGAGAAAACGCGATTTCGGCGCTTCTGAGGGCCGAAAACGCGATATCGGCCGATTTGCGATCTGTCAGCAGATTCGGTTTCTGGGCAGTTTACATGTCGAACTGCACGGTAGAAACGATAAAACAGCTCCTCCGTGCAGTTTTCATACCGAGTCACCGTCCACTGGGCTCAGCGAGAAAACGCGATTTCGGCGCTTCTGAGGGCCGAAAACGCGATATCGGCCGATTTTCGATCTGTCAGCAGATTCGGTTTCTGGGCAGTTTACATGTCGAACTGCACGGTAGAAACGATAAAACAGCTCCTCCGTGCAGTTTTCATACCGAGTCACCGTCCACTGGGCTCAGCGAGAAAACGCGATTTCGGCGCTTCTGAGGGCCGAAAACGCGATATCGGCCGATTTGCGATCTGTCAGCAGATTCGGTTTCTGGGCAGTTTACATGTCGAACTGCACGGTAGAAACGATAAAACAGCTCCTCCGTGCAGTTTTCATACCGAGTCACCGTCCACTGGGCTCAGCGAGAAAACGCGATTTCGGCGCTTCTGAGGGCCGAAAACGCGATATCGGCCGATTTGCGATCTGTCAGCAGATTCGGTTTCTGGGCAGTTTACATGTCGAACTGCACGGTAGAAACGATAAAACAGCTCCTCCGTGCAGTTTTCATACCGAGTCACCGTCCACTGGGCTCAGCGAGAAAACGCGATTTCGGCGCTTCTGAGGGCCGAAAACGCGATATCGGCCGATTTGCGATCTGTCAGCAGATTCGGTTTCTGGGCAGTTTACATGTCGAACTGCACGGTAGAAACGATAAAACAGCTCCTCCGTGCAGTTTTCATACCGAGTCACCGTCCACTGGGCTCAGCGAGAAAACGCGATTTCGGCGCTTCTGAGGGCCGAAAACGCGATATCGGCCGATTTGCGATCTGTCAGCAGATTCGGTTTCTGGGCAGTTTACATGTCGAACTGCACGGTAGAAACGATAAAACAGCTCCTCCGTGCAGTTTTCATACCGAGTCACCGTCCACTGGGCTCAGCGAGAAAACGCGATTTCGGCGCTTCTGAGGGCCGAAAACGCGATATCGGCCGATTTTCGATCTGTCAGCAGATTCGGTTTCTGGGCAGTTTACATGTCGAACTGCACGGTAGAAACGATAAAACAGCTCCTCCGTGCAGTTTTCATACCGAGTCACCGTCCACTGGGCTCAGCGAGAAAACGCGATTTCGGCGCTTCTGAGGGCCGAAAACGCGATATCGGCCGATTTGCGATCTGTCAGCAGATTCGGTTTCTGGGCAGTTTACATGTCGAACTGCACGGTAGAAACGATAAAACAGCTCCTCCGTGCAGTTTTCATACCGAGTCACCGTCCACTGGGCTCAGCGAGAAAACGCGATTTCGGCGCTTCTGAGGGCCGAAAACGCGATATCGGCCGATTTGCGATCTGTCAGCAGATTCGGTTTCTGGGCAGTTTACATGTCGAACTGCACGGTAGAAACGATAAAACAGCTCCTCCGTGCAGTTTTCATACCGAGTCACCGTCCACTGGGCTCAGCGAGAAAACGCGATTTCGGCGCTTCTGAGGGCCGAAAACGCGATATCGGCCGATTTGCGATCTGTCAGCAGATTCGGTTTCTGGGCAGTTTACATGTCGAACTGCACGGTAGAAACGATAAAACAGCTCCTCCGTGCAGTTTTCATACCGAGTCACCGTCCACTGGGCTCAGCGAGAAAACGCGATTTCGGCGCTTCTGAGGGCCGAAAACGCGATATCGGCCGATTTGCGATCTGTCAGCAGATTCGGTTTCTGGGCAGTTTACATGTCGAACTGCACGGTAGAAACGATAAAACAGCTCCTCCGTGCAGTTTTCATACCGAGTCACCGTCCACTGGGCTCAGCGAGAAAACGCGATTTCGGCGCTTCTGAGGGCCGAAAACGCGATATCGGCCGATTTTCGATCTGTCAGCAGATTCGGTTTCTGGGCAGTTTACATGTCGAACTGCACGGTAGAAACGATAAAACAGCTCCTCCGTGCAGTTTTCATACCGAGTCACCGTCCACTGGGCTCAGCGAGAAAACGCGATTTCGGCGCTTCTGAGGGCCGAAAACGCGATATCGGCCGATTTGCGATCTGTCAGCAGATTCGGTTTCTGGGCAGTTTACATGTCGAACTGCACGGTAGAAACGATAAAACAGCTCCTCCGTGCAGTTTTCATACCGAGTCACCGTCCACTGGGCTCAGCGAGAAAACGCGATTTCGGCGCTTCTGAGGGCCGAAAACGCGATATCGGCCGATTTGCGATCTGTCAGCAGATTCGGTTTCTGGGCAGTTTACATGTCGAACTGCACGGTAGAAACGATAAAACAGCTCCTCCGTGCAGTTTTCATACCGAGTCACCGTCCACTGGGCTCAGCGAGAAAACGCGATTTCGGCGCTTCTGAGGGCCGAAAACGCGATATCGGCCGATTTTCGATCTGTCAGCAGATTCGGTTTCTGGGCAGTTTACATGTCGAACTGCACGGTAGAAACGATAAAACAGCTCCTCCGTGCAGTTTTCATACCGAGTCACCGTCCACTGGGCTCAGCGAGAAAACGCGATTTCGGCGCTTCTGAGGGCCGAAAACGCGATATCGGCCGATTTGCGATCTGTCAGCAGATTCGGTTTCTGGGCAGTTTACATGTCGAACTGCACGGTAGAAACGATAAAACAGCTCCTCCGTGCAGTTTTCATACCGAGTCACCGTCCACTGGGCTCAGCGAGAAAACGCGATTTCGGCGCTTCTGAGGGCCGAAAACGCGATATCGGCCGATTTTCGATCTGTCAGCAGATTCGGTTTCTGGGCAGTTTACATGTCGAACTGCACGGTAGAAACGATAAAACAGCTCCTCCGTGCAGTTTTCATACCGAGTCACCGTCCACTGGGCTCAGCGAGAAAACGCGATTTCGGCGCTTCTGAGGGCCGAAAACGCGATATCGGCCGATTTGCGATCTGTCAGCAGATTCGGTTTCTGGGCAGTTTACATGTCGAACTGCACGGTAGAAACGATAAAACAGCTCCTCCGTGCAGTTTTCATACCGAGTCACCGTCCACTGGGCTCAGCGAGAAAACGCGATTTCGGCGCTTCTGAGGGCCGAAAACGCGATATCGGCCGATTTGCGATCTGTCAGCAGATTCGGTTTCTGGGCAGTTTACATGTCGAACTGCACGGTAGAAACGATAAAACAGCTCCTCCGTGCAGTTTTCATACCGAGTCACCGTCCACTGGGCTCAGCGAGAAAACGCGATTTCGGCGCTTCTGAGGGCCGAAAACGCGATATCGGCCGATTTGCGATCTGTCAGCAGATTCGGTTTCTGGGCAGTTTACATGTCGAACTGCACGGTAGAAACGATAAAACAGCTCCTCCGTGCAGTTTTCATACCGAGTCACCGTCCACTGGGCTCAGCGAGAAAACGCGATTTCGGCGCTTCTGAGGGCCGAAAACGCGATATCGGCCGATTTGCGATCTGTCAGCAGATTCGGTTTCTGGGCAGTTTACATGTCGAACTGCACGGTAGAAACGATAAAACAGCTCCTCCGTGCAGTTTTCATACCGAGTCACCGTCCACTGGGCTCAGCGAGAAAACGCGATTTCGGCGCTTCTGAGGGCCGAAAACGCGATATCGGCCGATTTGCGATCTGTCAGCAGATTCGGTTTCTGGGCAGTTTACATGTCGAACTGCACGGTAGAAACGATAAAACAGCTCCTCCGTGCAGTTTTCATACCGAGTCACCGTCCACTGGGCTCAGCGAGAAAACGCGATTTCGGCGCTTCTGAGGGCCGAAAACGCGATATCGGCCGATTTGCGATCTGTCAGCAGATTCGGTTTCTGGGCAGTTTACATGTCGAACTGCACGGTAGAAACGATAAAACAGCTCCTCCGTGCAGTTTTCATACCGAGTCACCGTCCACTGGGCTCAGCGAGAAAACGCGATTTCGGCGCTTCTGAGGGCCGAAAACGCGATATCGGCCGATTTTCGATCTGTCAGCAGATTCGGTTTCTGGGCAGTTTACATGTCGAACTGCACGGTAGAAACGATAAAACAGCTCCTCCGTGCAGTTTTCATACCGAGTCACCGTCCACTGGGCTCAGCGAGAAAACGCGATTTCGGCGCTTCTGAGGGCCGAAAACGCGATATCGGCCGATTTGCGATCTGTCAGCAGATTCGGTTTCTGGGCAGTTTACATGTCGAACTGCACGGTAGAAACGATAAAACAGCTCCTCCGTGCAGTTTTCATACCGAGTCACCGTCCACTGGGCTCAGCGAGAAAACGCGATTTCGGCGCTTCTGAGGGCCGAAAACGCGATATCGGCCGATTTGCGATCTGTCAGCAGATTCGGTTTCTGGGCAGTTTACATGTCGAACTGCACGGTAGAAACGATAAAACAGCTCCTCCGTGCAGTTTTCATACCGAGTCACCGTCCACTGGGCTCAGCGAGAAAACGCGATTTCGGCGCTTCTGAGGGCCGAAAACGCGATATCGGCCGATTTTCGATCTGTCAGCAGATTCGGTTTCTGGGCAGTTTACATGTCGAACTGCACGGTAGAAACGATAAAACAGCTCCTCCGTGCAGTTTTCATACCGAGTCACCGTCCACTGGGCTCAGCGAGAAAACGCGATTTCGGCGCTTCTGAGGGCCGAAAACGCGATATCGGCCGATTTGCGATCTGTCAGCAGATTCGGTTTCTGGGCAGTTTACATGTCGAACTGCACGGTAGAAACGATAAAACAGCTCCTCCGTGCAGTTTTCATACCGAGTCACCGTCCACTGGGCTCAGCGAGAAAACGCGATTTCGGCGCTTCTGAGGGCCGAAAACGCGATATCGGCCGATTTGCGATCTGTCAGCAGATTCGGTTTCTGGGCAGTTTACATGTCGAACTGCACGGTAGAAACGATAAAACAGCTCCTCCGTGCAGTTTTCATACCGAGTCACCGTCCACTGGGCTCAGCGAGAAAACGCGATTTCGGCGCTTCTGAGGGCCGAAAACGCGATATCGGCCGATTTGCGATCTGTCAGCAGATTCGGTTTCTGGGCAGTTTACATGTCGAACTGCACGGTAGAAACGATAAAACAGCTCCTCCGTGCAGTTTTCATACCGAGTCACCGTCCACTGGGCTCAGCGAGAAAACGCGATTTCGGCGCTTCTGAGGGCCGAAAACGCGATATCGGCCGATTTTCGATCTGTCAGCAGATTCGGTTTCTGGGCAGTTTACATGTCGAACTGCACGGTAGAAACGATAAAACAGCTCCTCCGTGCAGTTTTCATACCGAGTCACCGTCCACTGGGCTCAGCGAGAAAACGCGATTTCGGCGCTTCTGAGGGCCGAAAACGCGATATCGGCCGATTTGCGATCTGTCAGCAGATTCGGTTTCTGGGCAGTTTACATGTCGAACTGCACGGTAGAAACGATAAAACAGCTCCTCCGTGCAGTTTTCATACCGAGTCACCGTCCACTGGGCTCAGCGAGAAAACGCGATTTCGGCGCTTCTGAGGGCCGAAAACGCGATATCGGCCGATTTGCGATCTGTCAGCAGATTCGGTTTCTGGGCAGTTTACATGTCGAACTGCACGGTAGAAACGATAAAACAGCTCCTCCGTGCAGTTTTCATACCGAGTCACCGTCCACTGGGCTCAGCGAGAAAACGCGATTTCGGCGCTTCTGAGGGCCGAAAACGCGATATCGGCCGATTTTCGATCTGTCAGCAGATTCGGTTTCTGGGCAGTTTACATGTCGAACTGCACGGTAGAAACGATAAAACAGCTCCTCCGTGCAGTTTTCATACCGAGTCACCGTCCACTGGGCTCAGCGAGAAAACGCGATTTCGGCGCTTCTGAGGGCCGAAAACGCGATATCGGCCGATTTGCGATCTGTCAGCAGATTCGGTTTCTGGGCAGTTTACATGTCGAACTGCACGGTAGAAACGATAAAACAGCTCCTCCGTGCAGTTTTCATACCGAGTCACCGTCCACTGGGCTCAGCGAGAAAACGCGATTTCGGCGCTTCTGAGGGCCGAAAACGCGATATCGGCCGATTTTCGATCTGTCAGCAGATTCGGTTTCTGGGCAGTTTACATGTCGAACTGCACGGTAGAAACGATAAAACAGCTCCTCCGTGCAGTTTTCATACCGAGTCACCGTCCACTGGGCTCAGCGAGAAAACGCGATTTCGGCGCTTCTGAGGGCCGAAAACGCGATATCGGCCGATTTGCGATCTGTCAGCAGATTCGGTTTCTGGGCAGTTTACATGTCGAACTGCACGGTAGAAACGATAAATCAGCTCCTCCGTGCAGTTTTCATACCGAGTCACCGTCCACTGGGCTCAGCGAGAAAACGCGATTTCGGCGCTTCTGAGGGCCGAAAACGCGATATCGGCCGATTTGCGATCTGTCAGCAGATTCGGTTTCTGGGCAGTTTACATGTCGAACTGCACGGTAGAAACGATAAAACAGCTCCTCCGTGCAGTTTTCATACCGAGTCACCGTCCACTGGGCTCAGCGAGAAAACGCGATTTCGGCGCTTCTGAGGGCCGAAAACGCGATATCGGCCGATTTTCGATCTGTCAGCAGATTCGGTTTCTGGGCAGTTTACATGTCGAACTGCACGGTAGAAACGATAAAACAGCTCCTCCGTGCAGTTTTCATACCGAGTCACCGTCCACTGGGCTCAGCGAGAAAACGCGATTTCGGCGCTTCTGAGGGCCGAAAACGCGATATCGGCCGATTTGCGATCTGTCAGCAGATTCGGTTTCTGGGCAGTTTACATGTCGAACTGCACGGTAGAAACGATAAAACAGCTCCTCCGTGCAGTTTTCATACCGAGTCACCGTCCACTGGGCTCAGCGAGAAAACGCGATTTCGGCGCTTCTGAGGGCCGAAAACGCGATATCGGCCGATTTTCGATCTGTCAGCAGATTCGGTTTCTGGGCAGTTTACATGTCGAACTGCACGGTAGAAACGATAAAACAGCTCCTCCGTGCAGTTTTCATACCGAGTCACCGTCCACTGGGCTCAGCGAGAAAACGCGATTTCGGCGCTTCTGAGGGCCGAAAACGCGATATCGGCCGATTTGCGATCTGTCAGCAGATTCGGTTTCTGGGCAGTTTACATGTCGAACTGCACGGTAGAAACGATAAAACAGCTCCTCCGTGCAGTTTTCATACCGAGTCACCGTCCACTGGGCTCAGCGAGAAAACGCGATTTCGGCGCTTCTGAGGGCCGAAAACGCGATATCGGCCGATTTGCGATCTGTCAGCAGATTCGGTTTCTGGGCAGTTTACATGTCGAACTGCACGGTAGAAACGATAAAACAGCTCCTCCGTGCAGTTTTCATACCGAGTCACCGTCCACTGGGCTCAGCGAGAAAACGCGATTTCGGCGCTTCTGAGGGCCGAAAACGCGATATCGGCCGATTTTCGATCTGTCAGCAGATTCGGTTTCTGGGCAGTTTACATGTCGAACTGCACGGTAGAAACGATAAAACAGCTCCTCCGTGCAGTTTTCATACCGAGTCACCGTCCACTGGGCTCAGCGAGAAAACGCGATTTCGGCGCTTCTGAGGGCCGAAAACGCGATATCGGCCGATTTGCGATCTGTCAGCAGATTCGGTTTCTGGGCAGTTTACATGTCGAACTGCACGGTAGAAACGATAAAACAGCTCCTCCGTGCAGTTTTCATACCGAGTCACCGTCCACTGGGCTCAGCGAGAAAACGCGATTTCGGCGCTTCTGAGGGCCGAAAACGCGATATCGGCCGATTTTCGATCTGTCAGCAGATTCGGTTTCTGGGCAGTTTACATGTCGAACTGCACGGTAGAAACGATAAAACAGCTCCTCCGTGCAGTTTTCATACCGAGTCACCGTCCACTGGGCTCAGCGAGAAAACGCGATTTCGGCGCTTCTGAGGGCCGAAAACGCGATATCGGCCGATTTTCGATCTGTCAGCAGATTCGGTTTCTGGGCAGTTTACATGTCGAACTGCACGGTAGAAACGATAAAACAGCTCCTCCGTGCAGTTTTCATACCGAGTCACCGTCCACTGGGCTCAGCGAGAAAACGCGATTTCGGCGCTTCTGAGGGCCGAAAACGCGATATCGGCCGATTTGCGATCTGTCAGCAGATTCGGTTTCTGGGCAGTTTACATGTCGAACTGCACGGTAGAAACGATAAAACAGCTCCTCCGTGCAGTTTTCATACCGAGTCACCGTCCACTGGGCTCAGCGAGAAAACGCGATTTCGGCGCTTCTGAGGGCCGAAAACGCGATATCGGCCGATTTGCGATCTGTCAGCAGATTCGGTTTCTGGGCAGTTTACATGTCGAACTGCACGGTAGAAACGATAAAACAGCTCCTCCGTGCAGTTTTCATACCGAGTCACCGTCCACTGGGCTCAGCGAGAAAACGCGATTTCGGCGCTTCTGAGGGCCGAAAACGCGATATCGGCCGATTTGCGATCTGTCAGCAGATTCGGTTTCTGGGCAGTTTACATGTCGAACTGCACGGTAGAAACGATAAAACAGCTCCTCCGTGCAGTTTTCATACCGAGTCACCGTCCACTGGGCTCAGCGAGAAAACGCGATTTCGGCGCTTCTGAGGGCCGAAAACGCGATATCGGCCGATTTGCGATCTGTCAGCAGATTCGGTTTCTGGGCAGTTTACATGTCGAACTGCACGGTAGAAACGATAAAACAGCTCCTCCGTGCAGTTTTCATACCGAGTCACCGTCCACTGGGCTCAGCGAGAAAACGCGATTTCGGCGCTTCTGAGGGCCGAAAACGCGATATCGGCCGATTTGCGATCTGTCAGCAGATTCGGTTTCTGGGCAGTTTACATGTCGAACTGCACGGTAGAAACGATAAAACAGCTCCTCCGTGCAGTTTTCATACCGAGTCACCGTCCACTGGGCTCAGCGAGAAAACGCGATTTCGGCGCTTCTGAGGGCCGAAAACGCGATATCGGCCGATTTTCGATCTGTCAGCAGATTCGGTTTCTGGGCAGTTTACATGTCGAACTGCACGGTAGAAACGATAAAACAGCTCCTCCGTGCAGTTTTCATACCGAGTCACCGTCCACTGGGCTCAGCGAGAAAACGCGATTTCGGCGCTTCTGAGGGCCGAAAACGCGATATCGGCCGATTTGCGATCTGTCAGCAGATTCGGTTTCTGGGCAGTTTACATGTCGAACTGCACGGTAGAAACGATAAAACAGCTCCTCCGTGCAGTTTTCATACCGAGTCACCGTCCACTGGGCTCAGCGAGAAAACGCGATTTCGGCGCTTCTGAGGGCCGAAAACGCGATATCGGCCGATTTTCGATCTGTCAGCAGATTCGGTTTCTGGGCAGTTTACATGTCGAACTGCACGGTAGAAACGATAAAACAGCTCCTCCGTGCAGTTTTCATACCGAGTCACCGTCCACTGGGCTCAGCGAGAAAACGCGATTTCGGCGCTTCTGAGGGCCGAAAACGCGATATCGGCCGATTTGCGATCTGTCAGCAGATTCGGTTTCTGGGCAGTTTACATGTCGAACTGCACGGTAGAAACGATAAAACAGCTCCTCCGTGCAGTTTTCATACCGAGTCACCGTCCACTGGGCTCAGCGAGAAAACGCGATTTCGGCGCTTCTGAGGGCCGAAAACGCGATATCGGCCGATTTGCGATCTGTCAGCAGATTCGGTTTCTGGGCAGTTTACATGTCGAACTGCACGGTAGAAACGATAAAACAGCTCCTCCGTGCAGTTTTCATACCGAGTCACCGTCCACTGGGCTCAGCGAGAAAACGCGATTTCGGCGCTTCTGAGGGCCGAAAACGCGATATCGGCCGATTTGCGATCTGTCAGCAGATTCGGTTTCTGGGCAGTTTACATGTCGAACTGCACGGTAGAAACGATAAAACAGCTCCTCCGTGCAGTTTTCATACCGAGTCACCGTCCACTGGGCTCAGCGAGAAAACGCGATTTCGGCGCTTCTGAGGGCCGAAAACGCGATATCGGCCGATTTGCGATCTGTCAGCAGATTCGGTTTCTGGGCAGTTTACATGTCGAACTGCACGGTAGAAACGATAAAACAGCTCCTCCGTGCAGTTTTCATACCGAGTCACCGTCCACTGGGCTCAGCGAGAAAACGCGATTTCGGCGCTTCTGAGGGCCGAAAACGCGATATCGGCCGATTTTCGATCTGTCAGCAGATTCGGTTTCTGGGCAGTTTACATGTCGAACTGCACGGTAGAAACGATAAAACAGCTCCTCCGTGCAGTTTTCATACCGAGTCACCGTCCACTGGGCTCAGCGAGAAAACGCGATTTCGGCGCTTCTGAGGGCCGAAAACGCGATATCGGCCGATTTGCGATCTGTCAGCAGATTCGGTTTCTGGGCAGTTTACATGTCGAACTGCACGGTAGAAACGATAAAACAGCTCCTCCGTGCAGTTTTCATACCGAGTCACCGTCCACTGGGCTCAGCGAGAAAACGCGATTTCGGCGCTTCTGAGGGCCGAAAACGCGATATCGGCCGATTTGCGATCTGTCAGCAGATTCGGTTTCTGGGCAGTTTACATGTCGAACTGCACGGTAGAAACGATAAAACAGCCTCCGTGCAGTTTTCATACCGAGTCACCGTCCACTGGGCTCAGCGAGAAAACGCGATTTCGGCGCTTCTGAGGGCCGAAAACGCGATATCGGCCGATTTGCGATCTGTCAGCAGATTCGGTTTCTGGGCAGTTTACATGTCGAACTGCACGGTAGAAACGATAAAACAGCTCCTCCGTGCAGTTTTCATACCGAGTCACCGTCCACTGGGCTCAGCGAGAAAACGCGATTTCGGCGCTTCTGAGGGCCGAAAACGCGATATCGGCCGATTTTCGATCTGTCAGCAGATTCGGTTTCTGGGCAGTTTACATGTCGAACTGCACGGTAGAAACGATAAAACAGCTCCTCCGTGCAGTTTTCATACCGAGTCACCGTCCACTGGGCTCAGCGAGAAAACGCGATTTCGGCGCTTCTGAGGGCCGAAAACGCGATATCGGCCGATTTGCGATCTGTCAGCAGATTCGGTTTCTGGGCAGTTTACATGTCGAACTGCACGGTAGAAACGATAAAACAGCTCCTCCGTGCAGTTTTCATACCGAGTCACCGTCCACTGGGCTCAGCGAGAAAACGCGATTTCGGCGCTTCTGAGGGCCGAAAACGCGATATCGGCCGATTTGCGATCTGTCAGCAGATTCGGTTTCTGGGCAGTTTACATGTCGAACTGCACGGTAGAAACGATAAAACAGCTCCTCCGTGCAGTTTTCATACCGAGTCACCGTCCACTGGGCTCAGCGAGAAAACGCGATTTCGGCGCTTCTGAGGGCCGAAAACGCGATATCGGCCGATTTGCGATCTGTCAGCAGATTCGGTTTCTGGGCAGTTTACATGTCGAACTGCACGGTAGAAACGATAAAACAGCTCCTCCGTGCAGTTTTCATACCGAGTCACCGTCCACTGGGCTCAGCGAGAAAACGCGATTTCGGCGCTTCTGAGGGCCGAAAACGCGATATCGGCCGATTTGCGATCTGTCAGCAGATTCGGTTTCTGGGCAGTTTACATGTCGAACTGCACGGTAGAAACGATAAAACAGCTCCTCCGTGCAGTTTTCATACCGAGTCACCGTCCACTGGGCTCAGCGAGAAAACGCGATTTCGGCGCTTCTGAGGGCCGAAAACGCGATATCGGCCGATTTGCGATCTGTCAGCAGATTCGGTTTCTGGGCAGTTTACATGTCGAACTGCACGGTAGAAACGATAAAACAGCTCCTCCGTGCAGTTTTCATACCGAGTCACCGTCCACTGGGCTCAGCGAGAAAACGCGATTTCGGCGCTTCTGAGGGCCGAAAACGCGATATCGGCCGATTTTCGATCTGTCAGCAGATTCGGTTTCTGGGCAGTTTACATGTCGAACTGCACGGTAGAAACGATAAAACAGCTCCTCCGTGCAGTTTTCATACCGAGTCACCGTCCACTGGGCTCAGCGAGAAAACGCGATTTCGGCGCTTCTGAGGGCCGAAAACGCGATATCGGCCGATTTGCGATCTGTCAGCAGATTCGGTTTCTGGGCAGTTTACATGTCGAACTGCACGGTAGAAACGATAAAACAGCTCCTCCGTGCAGTTTTCATACCGAGTCACCGTCCACTGGGCTCAGCGAGAAAACGCGATTTCGGCGCTTCTGAGGGCCGAAAACGCGATATCGGCCGATTTGCGATCTGTCAGCAGATTCGGTTTCTGGGCAGTTTACATGTCGAACTGCACGGTAGAAACGATAAAACAGCTCCTCCGTGCAGTTTTCATACCGAGTCACCGTCCACTGGGCTCAGCGAGAAAACGCGATTTCGGCGCTTCTGAGGGCCGAAAACGCGATATCGGCCGATTTGCGATCTGTCAGCAGATTCGGTTTCTGGGCAGTTTACATGTCGAACTGCACGGTAGAAACGATAAAACAGCTCCTCCGTGCAGTTTTCATACCGAGTCACCGTCCACTGGGCTCAGCGAGAAAACGCGATTTCGGCGCTTCTGAGGGCCGAAAACGCGATATCGGCCGATTTTCGATCTGTCAGCAGATTCGGTTTCTGGGCAGTTTACATGTCGAACTGCACGGTAGAAACGATAAAACAGCTCCTCCGTGCAGTTTTCATACCGAGTCACCGTCCACTGGGCTCAGCGAGAAAACGCGATTTCGGCGCTTCTGAGGGCCGAAAACGCGATATCGGCCGATTTGCGATCTGTCAGCAGATTCGGTTTCTGGGCAGTTTACATGTCGAACTGCACGGTAGAAACGATAAAACAGCTCCTCCGTGCAGTTTTCATACCGAGTCACCGTCCACTGGGCTCAGCGAGAAAACGCGATTTCGGCGCTTCTGAGGGCCGAAAACGCGATATCGGCCGATTTTCGATCTGTCAGCAGATTCGGTTTCTGGGCAGTTTACATGTCGAACTGCACGGTAGAAACGATAAAACAGCTCCTCCGTGCAGTTTTCATACCGAGTCACCGTCCACTGGGCTCAGCGAGAAAACGCGATTTCGGCGCTTCTGAGGGCCGAAAACGCGATATCGGCCGATTTGCGATCTGTCAGCAGATTCGGTTTCTGGGCAGTTTACATGTCGAACTGCACGGTAGAAACGATAAAACAGCTCCTCCGTGCAGTTTTCATACCGAGTCACCGTCCACTGGGCTCAGCGAGAAAACGCGATTTCGGCGCTTCTGAGGGCCGAAAACGCGATATCGGCCGATTTTCGATCTGTCAGCAGATTCGGTTTCTGGGCAGTTTACATGTCGAACTGCACGGTAGAAACGATAAAACAGCTCCTCCGTGCAGTTTTCATACCGAGTCACCGTCCACTGGGCTCAGCGAGAAAACGCGATTTCGGCGCTTCTGAGGGCCGAAAACGCGATATCGGCCGATTTGCGATCTGTCAGCAGATTCGGTTTCTGGGCAGTTTACATGTCGAACTGCACGGTAGAAACGATAAAACAGCTCCTCCGTGCAGTTTTCATACCGAGTCACCGTCCACTGGGCTCAGCGAGAAAACGCGATTTCGGCGCTTCTGAGGGCCGAAAACGCGATATCGGCCGATTTGCGATCTGTCAGCAGATTCGGTTTCTGGGCAGTTTACATGTCGAACTGCACGGTAGAAACGATAAAACAGCTCCTCCGTGCAGTTTTCATACCGAGTCACCGTCCACTGGGCTCAGCGAGAAAACGCGATTTCGGCGCTTCTGAGGGCCGAAAACGCGATATCGGCCGATTTGCGATCTGTCAGCAGATTCGGTTTCTGGGCAGTTTACATGTCGAACTGCACGGTAGAAACGATAAAACAGCTCCTCCGTGCAGTTTTCATACCGAGTCACCGTCCACTGGGCTCAGCGAGAAAACGCGATTTCGGCGCTTCTGAGGGCCGAAAACGCGATATCGGCCGATTTGCGATCTGTCAGCAGATTCGGTTTCTGGGCAGTTTACATGTCGAACTGCACGGTAGAAACGATAAAACAGCTCCTCCGTGCAGTTTTCATACCGAGTCACCGTCCACTGGGCTCAGCGAGAAAACGCGATTTCGGCGCTTCTGAGGGCCGAAAACGCGATATCGGCCGATTTTCGATCTGTCAGCAGATTCGGTTTCTGGGCAGTTTACATGTCGAACTGCACGGTAGAAACGATAAAACAGCTCCTCCGTGCAGTTTTCATACCGAGTCACCGTCCACTGGGCTCAGCGAGAAAACGCGATTTCGGCGCTTCTGAGGGCCGAAAACGCGATATCGGCCGATTTGCGATCTGTCAGCAGATTCGGTTTCTGGGCAGTTTACATGTCGAACTGCACGGTAGAAACGATAAAACAGCTCCTCCGTGCAGTTTTCATACCGAGTCACCGTCCACTGGGCTCAGCGAGAAAACGCGATTTCGGCGCTTCTGAGGGCCGAAAACGCGATATCGGCCGATTTGCGATCTGTCAGCAGATTCGGTTTCTGGGCAGTTTACATGTCGAACTGCACGGTAGAAACGATAAAACAGCTCCTCCGTGCAGTTTTCATACCGAGTCACCGTCCACTGGGCTCAGCGAGAAAACGCGATTTCGGCGCTTCTGAGGGCCGAAAACGCGATATCGGCCGATTTGCGATCTGTCAGCAGATTCGGTTTCTGGGCAGTTTACATGTCGAACTGCACGGTAGAAACGATAAAACAGCTCCTCCGTGCAGTTTTCATACCGAGTCACCGTCCACTGGGCTCAGCGAGAAAACGCGATTTCGGCGCTTCTGAGGGCCGAAAACGCGATATCGGCCGATTTGCGATCTGTCAGCAGATTCGGTTTCTGGGCAGTTTACATGTCGAACTGCACGGTAGAAACGATAAAACAGCTCCTCCGTGCAGTTTTCATACCGAGTCACCGTCCACTGGGCTCAGCGAGAAAACGCGATTTCGGCGCTTCTGAGGGCCGAAAACGCGATATCGGCCGATTTGCGATCTGTCAGCAGATTCGGTTTCTGGGCAGTTTACATGTCGAACTGCACGGTAGAAACGATAAAACAGCTCCTCCGTGCAGTTTTCATACCGAGTCACCGTCCACTGGGCTCAGCGAGAAAACGCGATTTCGGCGCTTCTGAGGGCCGAAAACGCGATATCGGCCGATTTGCGATCTGTCAGCAGATTCGGTTTCTGGGCAGTTTACATGTCGAACTGCACGGTAGAAACGATAAAACAGCTCCTCCGTGCAGTTTTCATACCGAGTCACCGTCCACTGGGCTCAGCGAGAAAACGCGATTTCGGCGCTTCTGAGGGCCGAAAACGCGATATCGGCCGATTTTCGATCTGTCAGCAGATTCGGTTTCTGGGCAGTTTACATGTCGAACTGCACGGTAGAAACGATAAAACAGCTCCTCCGTGCAGTTTTCATACCGAGTCACCGTCCACTGGGCTCAGCGAGAAAACGCGATTTCGGCGCTTCTGAGGGCCGAAAACGCGATATCGGCCGATTTGCGATCTGTCAGCAGATTCGGTTTCTGGGCAGTTTACATGTCGAACTGCACGGTAGAAACGATAAAACAGCTCCTCCGTGCAGTTTTCATACCGAGTCACCGTCCACTGGGCTCAGCGAGAAAACGCGATTTCGGCGCTTCTGAGGGCCGAAAACGCGATATCGGCCGATTTTCGATCTGTCAGCAGATTCGGTTTCTGGGCAGTTTACATGTCGAACTGCACGGTAGAAACGATAAAACAGCTCCTCCGTGCAGTTTTCATACCGAGTCACCGTCCACTGGGCTCAGCGAGAAAACGCGATTTCGGCGCTTCTGAGGGCCGAAAACGCGATATCGGCCGATTTGCGATCTGTCAGCAGATTCGGTTTCTGGGCAGTTTACATGTCGAACTGCACGGTAGAAACGATAAAACAGCTCCTCCGTGCAGTTTTCATACCGAGTCACCGTCCACTGGGCTCAGCGAGAAAACGCGATTTCGGCGCTTCTGAGGGCCGAAAACGCGATATCGGCCGATTTTCGATCTGTCAGCAGATTCGGTTTCTGGGCAGTTTACATGTCGAACTGCACGGTAGAAACGATAAAACAGCTCCTCCGTGCAGTTTTCATACCGAGTCACCGTCCACTGGGCTCAGCGAGAAAACGCGATTTCGGCGCTTCTGAGGGCCGAAAACGCGATATCGGCCGATTTGCGATCTGTCAGCAGATTCGGTTTCTGGGCAGTTTACATGTCGAACTGCACGGTAGAAACGATAAAACAGCTCCTCCGTGCAGTTTTCATACCGAGTCACCGTCCACTGGGCTCAGCGAGAAAACGCGATTTCGGCGCTTCTGAGGGCCGAAAACGCGATATCGGCCGATTTGCGATCTGTCAGCAGATTCGGTTTCTGGGCAGTTTACATGTCGAACTGCACGGTAGAAACGATAAAACAGCTCCTCCGTGCAGTTTTCATACCGAGTCACCGTCCACTGGGCTCAGCGAGAAAACGCGATTTCGGCGCTTCTGAGGGCCGAAAACGCGATATCGGCCGATTTGCGATCTGTCAGCAGATTCGGTTTCTGGGCAGTTTACATGTCGAACTGCACGGTAGAAACGATAAAACAGCTCCTCCGTGCAGTTTTCATACCGAGTCACCGTCCACTGGGCTCAGCGAGAAAACGCGATTTCGGCGCTTCTGAGGGCCGAAAACGCGATATCGGCCGATTTTCGATCTGTCAGCAGATTCGGTTTCTGGGCAGTTTACATGTCGAACTGCACGGTAGAAACGATAAAACAGCTCCTCCGTGCAGTTTTCATACCGAGTCACCGTCCACTGGGCTCAGCGAGAAAACGCGATTTCGGCGCTTCTGAGGGCCGAAAACGCGATATCGGCCGATTTGCGATCTGTCAGCAGATTCGGTTTCTGGGCAGTTTACATGTCGAACTGCACGGTAGAAACGATAAAACAGCTCCTCCGTGCAGTTTTCATACCGAGTCACCGTCCACTGGGCTCAGCGAGAAAACGCGATTTCGGCGCTTCTGAGGGCCGAAAACGCGATATCGGCCGATTTTCGATCTGTCAGCAGATTCGGTTTCTGGGCAGTTTACATGTCGAACTGCACGGTAGAAACGATAAAACAGCTCCTCCGTGCAGTTTTCATACCGAGTCACCGTCCACTGGGCTCAGCGAGAAAACGCGATTTCGGCGCTTCTGAGGGCCGAAAACGCGATATCGGCCGATTTGCGATCTGTCAGCAGATTCGGTTTCTGGGCAGTTTACATGTCGAACTGCACGGTAGAAACGATAAAACAGCTCCTCCGTGCAGTTTTCATACCGAGTCACCGTCCACTGGGCTCAGCGAGAAAACGCGATTTCGGCGCTTCTGAGGGCCGAAAACGCGATATCGGCCGATTTTCGATCTGTCAGCAGATTCGGTTTCTGGGCAGTTTACATGTCGAACTGCACGGTAGAAACGATAAAACAGCTCCTCCGTGCAGTTTTCATACCGAGTCACCGTCCACTGGGCTCAGCGAGAAAACGCGATTTCGGCGCTTCTGAGGGCCGAAAACGCGATATCGGCCGATTTGCGATCTGTCAGCAGATTCGGTTTCTGGGCAGTTTACATGTCGAACTGCACGGTAGAAACGATAAAACAGCTCCTCCGTGCAGTTTTCATACCGAGTCACCGTCCACTGGGCTCAGCGAGAAAACGCGATTTCGGCGCTTCTGAGGGCCGAAAACGCGATATCGGCCGATTTTCGATCTGTCAGCAGATTCGGTTTCTGGGCAGTTTACATGTCGAACTGCACGGTAGAAACGATAAAACAGCTCCTCCGTGCAGTTTTCATACCGAGTCACCGTCCACTGGGCTCAGCGAGAAAACGCGATTTCGGCGCTTCTGAGGGCCGAAAACGCGATATCGGCCGATTTTCGATCTGTCAGCAGATTCGGTTTCTGGGCAGTTTACATGTCGAACTGCACGGTAGAAACGATAAAACAGCTCCTCCGTGCAGTTTTCATACCGAGTCACCGTCCACTGGGCTCAGCGAGAAAACGCGATTTCGGCGCTTCTGAGGGCCGAAAACGCGATATCGGCCGATTTGCGATCTGTCAGCAGATTCGGTTTCTGGGCAGTTTACATGTCGAACTGCACGGTAGAAACGATAAAACAGCTCCTCCGTGCAGTTTTCATACCGAGTCACCGTCCACTGGGCTCAGCGAGAAAACGCGATTTCGGCGCTTCTGAGGGCCGAAAACGCGATATCGGCCGATTTGCGATCTGTCAGCAGATTCGGTTTCTGGGCAGTTTACATGTCGAACTGCACGGTAGAAACGATAAAACAGCTCCTCCGTGCAGTTTTCATACCGAGTCACCGTCCACTGGGCTCAGCGAGAAAACGCGATTTCGGCGCTTCTGAGGGCCGAAAACGCGATATCGGCCGATTTGCGATCTGTCAGCAGATTCGGTTTCTGGGCAGTTTACATGTCGAACTGCACGGTAGAAACGATAAAACAGCTCCTCCGTGCAGTTTTCATACCGAGTCACCGTCCACTGGGCTCAGCGAGAAAACGCGATTTCGGCGCTTCTGAGGGCCGAAAACGCGATATCGGCCGATTTGCGATCTGTCAGCAGATTCGGTTTCTGGGCAGTTTACATGTCGAACTGCACGGTAGAAACGATAAAACAGCTCCTCCGTGCAGTTTTCATACCGAGTCACCGTCCACTGGGCTCAGCGAGAAAACGCGATTTCGGCGCTTCTGAGGGCCGAAAACGCGATATCGGCCGATTTGCGATCTGTCAGCAGATTCGGTTTCTGGGCAGTTTACATGTCGAACTGCACGGTAGAAACGATAAAACAGCTCCTCCGTGCAGTTTTCATACCGAGTCACCGTCCACTGGGCTCAGCGAGAAAACGCGATTTCGGCGCTTCTGAGGGCCGAAAACGCGATATCGGCCGATTTGCGATCTGTCAGCAGATTCGGTTTCTGGGCAGTTTACATGTCGAACTGCACGGTAGAAACGATAAAACAGCTCCTCCGTGCAGTTTTCATACCGAGTCACCGTCCACTGGGCTCAGCGAGAAAACGCGATTTCGGCGCTTCTGAGGGCCGAAAACGCGATATCGGCCGATTTTCGATCTGTCAGCAGATTCGGTTTCTGGGCAGTTTACATGTCGAACTGCACGGTAGAAACGATAAAACAGCTCCTCCGTGCAGTTTTCATACCGAGTCACCGTCCACTGGGCTCAGCGAGAAAACGCGATTTCGGCGCTTCTGAGGGCCGAAAACGCGATATCGGCCGATTTGCGATCTGTCAGCAGATTCGGTTTCTGGGCAGTTTACATGTCGAACTGCACGGTAGAAACGATAAAACAGCTCCTCCGTGCAGTTTTCATACCGAGTCACCGTCCACTGGGCTCAGCGAGAAAACGCGATTTCGGCGCTTCTGAGGGCCGAAAACGCGATATCGGCCGATTTTCGATCTGTCAGCAGATTCGGTTTCTGGGCAGTTTACATGTCGAACTGCACGGTAGAAACGATAAAACAGCTCCTCCGTGCAGTTTTCATACCGAGTCACCGTCCACTGGGCTCAGCGAGAAAACGCGATTTCGGCGCTTCTGAGGGCCGAAAACGCGATATCGGCCGATTTGCGATCTGTCAGCAGATTCGGTTTCTGGGCAGTTTACATGTCGAACTGCACGGTAGAAACGATAAAACAGCTCCTCCGTGCAGTTTTCATACCGAGTCACCGTCCACTGGGCTCAGCGAGAAAACGCGATTTCGGCGCTTCTGAGGGCCGAAAACGCGATATCGGCCGATTTGCGATCTGTCAGCAGATTCGGTTTCTGGGCAGTTTACATGTCGAACTGCACGGTAGAAACGATAAAACAGCTCCTCCGTGCAGTTTTCATACCGAGTCACCGTCCACTGGGCTCAGCGAGAAAACGCGATTTCGGCGCTTCTGAGGGCCGAAAACGCGATATCGGCCGATTTGCGATCTGTCAGCAGATTCGGTTTCTGGGCAGTTTACATGTCGAACTGCACGGTAGAAACGATAAAACAGCTCCTCCGTGCAGTTTTCATACCGAGTCACCGTCCACTGGGCTCAGCGAGAAAACGCGATTTCGGCGCTTCTGAGGGCCGAAAACGCGATATCGGCCGATTTTCGATCTGTCAGCAGATTCGGTTTCTGGGCAGTTTACATGTCGAACTGCACGGTAGAAACGATAAAACAGCTCCTCCGTGCAGTTTTCATACCGAGTCACCGTCCACTGGGCTCAGCGAGAAAACGCGATTTCGGCGCTTCTGAGGGCCGAAAACGCGATATCGGCCGATTTTCGATCTGTCAGCAGATTCGGTTTCTGGGCAGTTTACATGTCGAACTGCACGGTAGAAACGATAAAACAGCTCCTCCGTGCAGTTTTC
This sequence comes from Cryptocheilus praepositus, assembly GCA_033815515.1. NCBI lineage: Eukaryota > Metazoa > Arthropoda > Insecta > Hymenoptera > Pompilidae > Cryptocheilus > Cryptocheilus praepositus. The sequence continues at coordinate 3,766 of JAWWQZ010000111.1, read as the reverse complement.
ATACCGAGTCACCGTCCACTGGGCTCAGCGAGAAAACGCGATTTCGGCGCTTCTGAGGGCCGAAAACGCGATATCGGCCGATTTGCGATCTGTCAGCAGATTCGGTTTCTGGGCAGTTTACATGTCGAACTGCACGGTAGAAACGATAAAACAGCTCCTCCGTGCAGTTTTCATACCGAGTCACCGTCCACTGGGCTCAGCGAGAAAACGCGATTTCGGCGCTTCTGAGGGCCGAAAACGCGATATCGGCCGATTTTCGATCTGTCAGCAGATTCGGTTTCTGGGCAGTTTACATGTCGAACTGCACGGTAGAAACGATAAAACAGCTCCTCCGTGCAGTTTTCATACCGAGTCACCGTCCACTGGGCTCAGCGAGAAAACGCGATTTCGGCGCTTCTGAGGGCCGAAAACGCGATATCGGCCGATTTGCGATCTGTCAGCAGATTCGGTTTCTGGGCAGTTTACATGTCGAACTGCACGGTAGAAACGATAAAACAGCTCCTCCGTGCAGTTTTCATACCGAGTCACCGTCCACTGGGCTCAGCGAGAAAACGCGATTTCGGCGCTTCTGAGGGCCGAAAACGCGATATCGGCCGATTTTCGATCTGTCAGCAGATTCGGTTTCTGGGCAGTTTACATGTCGAACTGCACGGTAGAAACGATAAAACAGCTCCTCCGTGCAGTTTTCATACCGAGTCACCGTCCACTGGGCTCATGTCGAACTGCAGCGAGAAAACGCGATTTCGGCGCTTCTGAGGGCCGAAAACGCGATATCGGCCGATTTGCGATCTGTCAGCAGATTCGGTTTCTGGGCAGTTTACATGTCGAACTGCACGGTAGAAACGATAAAACAGCTCCTCCGTGCAGTTTTCATACCGAGTCACCGTCCACTGGGCTCAGCGAGAAAACGCGATTTCGGCGCTTCTGAGGGCCGAAAACGCGATATCGGCCGATTTTCGATCTGTCAGCAGATTCGGTTTCTGGGCAGTTTACATGTCAACAGCTCCTCCGCGCAGTTTTCATACCGAGTCACCGTCCACTGGGCTCAGCGAGAAAACGCGATTTCGGCGCTTCTGAGGGCCGAAAACGCGATATCGGCCGATTTTCGATCTGTCAGCAGATTCGGTTTCTGGGCAGTTTACATGTCGAACTGCACGGTAGAAACGATAGACATTCTGAGGGCCGAAAACGCGATATCGGCCGATTTGCGATCTGTCAGCAGATTCGGTTTCTGGGCAGTTTACATGTCGAACTGCACGGTAGAAACGATAAAACAGCTCCTCCGTGCAGTTTTCATACCGAGTCACCGTCCACTCGGCTCAGCGAGAAAACGCGATTTCGGCGCTTCTGAGGGCCGAAAACGCGATATCGGCCGATTTTCGATCTGTCAGCAGATTCGGTTTCTGGGCAGTTTACATGTCGAACTGCACGGTAGAAACGATAAAACAGCTCCTCCGTGCAGTTTTCATACCGAGTCACCGTCCACTGGGCTCAGCGAGAAAACGCGATTTCGGCGCTTCTGAGGGCCGAAAACGCGATATCGGCCGATTTGCGATCTGTCAGCAGATTCGGTTTCTGGGCAGTTTACATGTCGAACTGCACGGTAGAAACGATAAAACAGCTCCTCCGTGCAGTTTTCATACCGAGTCACCGTCCACTGGGCTCAGCGAGAAAACGCGATTTCGGCGCTTCTGAGGGCCGAAAACGCGATATCGGCCGATTTGCGATCTGTCAGCAGATTCGGTTTCTGGGCAGTTTACATGTCGAACTGCACGGTAGAAACGATAAAACAGCTCCTCCGTGCAGTTCGATATCGGGCGATTTTCGATCTGTCAGCAGATTCGGTTTCTGGGCAGTTTACATGTCGAACTGCACGGTAGAAACGATAAAACAGCTCCTCCGTGCAGTTTTCATACCGAGTCACCGTCCACTGGGCTCAGCGAGAAACGCGATTTCGGCGCTTCTGAGGGCCGAAAACGCGATATCGGCCGATTTGCGATCTGTCAGCAGATTCGGTTTCTGGGCAGTTTACATGTCGAACTGCACGGTAGAAACGATAAAACAGTCCTCCGTGCAGTTTTCATACCGAGTCACCGTCCACTGGGCTCAGCGAGAAAACGCGATTTCGGCGCTTCCTGAGGGCCGAAAACGCGATATCGGCCGATTTGCGATCTGTCAGCAGATTCGGTTTCTGGGCAGTTTACATGTCGAACTGCACGGTAGAAACGATAAAACAGCTCCTCCGTGCAGTTTTCATACCGAGTCACCGTCCACTGGGCTCAGCGAGAAAACGCGATTTCGGCGCTTCTGAGGGCCGAAAACGCGATATCGGCCGATTTGCGATCTGTCAGCAGATTCGGTTTCTGGGCAGTTTACATGTCGAACTGCACGGTAGAAACGATAAAACAGCTCCTCCGTGCAGTTTTCATACCGAGTCACCGTCCACTGGGCTCAGCGAGAAAACGCGATTTCGGCGCTTCTGAGGGCCGAAAACGCGATATCGGCCGATTTGCGATCTGTCAGCAGATTCGGTTTCTGGGCAGTTTACATGTCGAACTGCACGGTAGAAACGATAAAACAGCTCCTCCGTGCAGTTTTCATACCGAGTCACCGTCCACTGGGCTCAGCGAGAAAACGCGATTTCGGCGCTTCTGAGGGCCGAAAACGCGATATCGGCCGATTTGCGATCTGTCAGCAGATTCGGTTTCTGGGCAGTTTACATGTCGAACTGCACGGTAGAAACGATAAAACAGCTCCTCCGTGCAGTTTTCATACCGAGTCACCGTCCACTGGGCTCAGCGAGAAAACGCGATTTCGGCGCTTCTGAGGGCCGAAAACGCGATATCGGCCGATTTGCGATCTGTCAGCAGATTCGGTTTCTGGGCAGTTTACATGTCGAACTGCACGGTAGAAACGATAAAACAGCTCCTCCGTGCAGTTTTCATACCGAGTCACCGTCCACTGGGCTCAGCGAGAAAACGCGATTTCGGCGCTTCTGAGGGCCGAAAACGCGATATCGGCCGATTTGCGATCTGTCAGCAGATTCGGTTTCTGGGCAGTTTACATGTCGAACTGCACGGTAGAAACGATAAAACAGCTCCTCCGTGCAGTTTTCATACCGAGTCACCGTCCACTGGGCTCAGCGAGAAAACGCGATTTCGGCGCTTCTGAGGGCAGATTCGGTTTCTGTGCAGTTTACATGTCGAACTGCACGGTAGAAACGATAAAACAGCTCCTCCGTGCAGTTTTCATACCGAGTCACCGTCCACTGTGCTCAGCGAGAAAACGCGATTTCGGCGCTTCTGAGGGCCGAAAACGCGATATCGGCCGATTTGCGATCTGTCAGCAGATTCGGTTTCTGGGCAGTTTACATGTCGAACTGCACGGTAGAAACGATAAAACAGCTCCTCCGTGCAGTTTTCATACCGAGTCACCGTCCACTGGGCTCAGCGAGAAAACGCGATTTCGGCGCTTCTGAGGGCCGAAAACGCGATATCGGCCGATTTGCGATCTGTCAGCAGATTCGGTTTCTGGGCAGTTTACATGTCGAACTGCACGGTAGAAACGATAAAACAGCTCCTCCGTGCAGTTTTCATACCGAGTCACCGTCCACTCGGCTCAGCGAGAAAACGCGATTTCGGCGCTTCTGAGGGCCGAAAACGCGATATCGGCCGATTTGCGATCTGTCAGCAGATTCGGTTTCTGGGCAATTTGCATGTCGAACTGCACGGTAGAAACGATAAAACGGTTCCTCCATGCAGTTTTC